>JALLPD010001176.1:0-12798 GCA_036940065.1 Cyclotella cf. meneghiniana
TTGTCCATTGTCCATTGTCCATTGTCCATTGTCCATTGTCCATTGTCCATTGTCCGCTGGACCCGTTTCACATGGAACTTGTTCATGAGTTCTGCATGTGCTTTTGTGTTCCTCGTATGCATGATCTTTTTGGTATGTCCAGGGTTTGAACCCCTGACCTTGTAGCACGATCCTTTTTGTAGGTTCAGGGTCAATGCCCTGACCTCACCACACAATCTTTTTGTAGGTCCAGGGTTCACACCCCTGACCTTGCAGCACGTTCTTTTTTTTGAATCCCGGGTTTAATTCCCAGGCCCGACCACCAGTCTTAGGCCCATAGTATCCTTGACCTATGTCATTGGGTGATACAGAGTGGATGGGGAGAATGTGTCAGCTGTTTGAGGTGGAATACTTCATGCCATCAGTGGCTGTTACCAAATGAGATGAAGTTAAAGGAGACTTCTTAGTCAAGCTAATGAGAGGGTAATTGAAAACTTTTTGAAAAGGCTGATTGAAACAGAAGCAAAGAGACATCACTGGGCTACTCAACTTGCCTTAAAAATCTGACTGTCATTACTGCTTACATGATTGTTCTTGATCACGTAAAAAATGATCCAACCTGTCTTGATGACACCATGTCCTTTTTATCTCCCATTACTGACCACTTCCTCTTATGCCATAGCTTCCAAATGCAAAGGTGCATATTTGTATTATGATACAAACCTTGGTACATTTGTGAGAAGTGTTAAAGTTACAGGATGATGTTTCAGTGTTAGACATGAAGAGCATGAACAGAAATCAAAAGAGAGAACTCCAAGCATCAACTTCTATTTTTTTATCCATAACAAGAAGTAGCTAATCAAAATACAAGTCCAAGCAAGGATTTCAGTCACTAATGCAATACATTGCTGGACTTGACCCAAACAGTAATGCTATGCATTTACTTTAGAGAAAGTTTACAGCAAGGAGACATTTTCATGCTCAACAATAAAAACATCGACCATATACAATCGAGTATGAACCAACAATCTTGTCATCTTTTGAAATTTCATGCTTACCTTGCCTACCTTTTGAGCTGGGTTGTGATGTTGCCATCCATCTCTCCATGAATGTGTCCAGCAATCCCGGCTAGATTAATGAGACAGATGATAATCACACAAGGAGGTTTCTAATGCACAAACACACCATGCACTCCTGCCCTCTATATTTAGACCTACTTGTGAGATTACTTTATTTTACAATGATTGAATTTCTAGTTGATTGTATGGAACTTTTTCAAATGTGACCAGGGTTACCCATGAGATTTGCATTCAATCAGTCATTACTTTCAAGTTAGTCAGCCCCTACTTGGGCTCCAACAAATATTTTTGGAAATGAGAGGTATCTGCAAATTCTCAGACTGCATGCAGTGTCAAGTCATAATGTTTTTTCTTAATAAAACTTACTCATATGTCATTTGCTTGTGGACAGGCCCATTGGATAAGCATTCAACTGCATTGAAGTTTATCAAGAGGCAGTCAGGTACATGGAATCAGTCTTCAACTGTGGTCAATCATTTAAAATGGCTGGGCCCACTATGGGATTCATATTCGTCCACCATCAGTGCTGAAAAAAGGAGTCAGTCCCTAGAAATTTGTGTTTGACTGCGGTGCCATCTTTTATAACATTGGGCAGACCTATAGGATCAACATTTCATCCCATCATCAAGTATTACTATACTAATTGTAAATCTGTGTGCTTAGGTCACTTACATTCTGGCATGACTGAAAAGCCAGTATTTCTTTTTATTTGAGATTCATAGGAAAAAACAAAGAATATGGTGATTTTTGTTCCATAAATATCAACATTTTGCCATCCCTCTGGTGAACTTGTACAGTAGTGGACCCATTTTCAGCATTCTAAGATTCTTGAGTGTAGATGTTGGTGCCATTATAGATAATGCACCAGTAGACATAATCCCATGCTAGTGTGTATAATTTACCTTGTTTCCTGTTGTTTAAATAGGATACTTAAAGCATACAGACATGTCAGCAGTACATATACTGCAAGAATCTATAATGGTGCCAATATTGATTTTAACTACTACAGCAATCTGTCCCCATCATCCAGACAATGGCCATCTCAGACCCACTCAATCAAAAAATCACTGTTGATGGAACTGTCTTGAAAAACAATTTGTCAATTCCATTATGTCCCAATCCCCACCACAGCTGTGATCAATGATGGTTCAGTGCTTTAAAAGCTCCACAGAACATGCAAACAAGCACCTTCTCTGTACACTGCACCTCTGCGACTCATGAACATATTCAAACACATATTTCTATGTGTTTTTGGTAGGCCCAGACTTTCTTTGGCAACATTGTACCCATTCTTTCCTCTTTGATAGCAATGCACTCGACTCTACCACTTGTTGGTTACATGGGTGGAGGCTAGTATCTTGTCATGTCACTTGCTGTTGCTGGTGTCTTCTTCCAAGGAATCACTGTTACACCCATGTCTCTCACTGCTCTTGCAAATGATGTCCTCTCAAAGTTCAAATCCAACAACCAACAATTTGGTCCGATCAATGACAGCTGTTCCAAAACGTTTATTGCCATCAAATAAGAACAGGTTAAATGACCCTCCCATTTTGTTGCAAAACATACTAGAATCAATTGACTGTGTGTAAGGTCTAGTGCTAGGATGTCACAAGAGAGATAGGTGAGGGGGTTTTCAATCTTATTTGCAGTGAATAGGAAACTGGTTGATCACACTAAATAATATTCTTGTGAATTGATGCCTACCATGATTGATTAATTTTGAAGAATGCTCCACCTTTGGAGTTGCATTTCCTTTATCTTTGTTATTACTTGGGGAAAGCATAGATATGGGGGGAGTAAGATATGATTTATTAATTTGATTAATTTTAATTATTTATGTTAAACTATCAATTTATCTTAATCTTGCAACCCTCCCTTGTACTTTTGCTATTCTCATCATTGTTATGTGAAGTGAGGCTACTCGATTGACAATGTTGCCATACCTTGATTTTGCTGCTGTGTTCATTTTTTGTTTACTTCTTTGTACAGACTGATTCCAGTGTACTCTTCTCTTTCAGTTCAGTGCCTCCCTACCTCTGATGGATTGTTGCATCAGTGTTTGAGTAGAACGACTGTTGTGTTTTGTATCTCAAAGTTCTGACTGATTGTTATGTCATGTTTGTGCCAGCAGACTGCTGTGTTGTATGTTTTCACATCTTGTATTGGCTGTGTGAATATCTGTTACAAGTAGGCCAATGACTCCTTTATCTCTCTTGTTGATTCACAAGTTTGGTCATTTGTTTTCATTAACATTGATGATGAACACTCATTATCTTGACAGTTATCAGTCTTTCCAATTTGGTGTCTTAATAGCTTGTATATTAACATGGCATAGTTTGTTGTTCAACATTGTTGATGCTGTCTGCATCTGTGTCCTCATTTTCCTGATTCACTGCTGTGTTATAAAAGAATGAAAGGTGTTAGTTATGTGGTGTTCTCCTGTTTTATTTTGTGTCATCAACAAAAAAGCAGTTTAAAATACTCTTTTTTGTCTTGATTTCAAACTTTGAGTACATAATTCAAGAGATGGTTGAGGGGTCATGTAATGCTGTAAAGTTGTCATCAAAAATAGGTGGTGTTCATGGAGAGTTCTAATGTTGTCAAGGTTGTAATTTTTGATGACACTGCACTAAAATGCTACCACTATGTTTAAAATGAGCAATTCATGATAATATTTACAGATATACTGGCAATACCCAATTTTTAACTTACAAGAACAACATAAGAAAGTTGATCATGATTGATTGTATAATTCACTTAGTTATGATTGCACCTGTCAGTATTAATACTGACAAGTATTCACAAATGAGAAGGAAACAGATTGAGTGGATTTCTGATTTTTGCCGTGGCTGTTGAGATCATATGGGGACACAAGACACAATTGCCACTTTATGTGTGGCATGTACAAGAAAGAGTGCCTTTTGAGTCAGAACTGATGTGTTGTAAGCATAAATACTGGCATATTGTATTAGTATGTTCGTAGTGGGGGATAGGGGGATTTGATGCTAACTCTAGTTGAACAAAATTCATTTTACAAATTTATCTACCATAAAAATGGGTGCATTAGTCATAGGTAGTGTTCATGGCCTCACCAGTGTGTGACTATTTCACTGATTGTTGGCAGTAAATACAGTATTTTAAAAAATGACAAAAATACAGACCATATACACGGTACATCTATCATAATTCTTATGCCCCCTTTTGTTCCCGCAAATTTTATCTCAAAGTAGTCCAATTTACATCCTCATGCCCACCCACCACCCACCTTTATGTCTTGGTGTCCAGGGCCTCTCATCCCTTGATTGATGTTGGCATGAACAAGCCTATTAAAAACATATTTTAAGAGCAGTGGGAGGTCTGAGTGGACATGGAGGGAGTGGGAGATGACAGAGAGATCAAGACCCCATGTCGTTAATCACTGCTTGGGTTATTGATGCATACTGGATGCTCAACACAGAAACATGCAGGAATGAGTAAAATAAAAGGATGTTGAATGGAAGATGCAATCATTTCATTAATATATAATCAAAATAGTTATGATTGAGTCAATAAAAGAAAGGATGTTAATTATATCTTTAGTTAATTTGGTTACAATTATAATTTATAGTAGATGTCATCAACTATTTCCACCTGCCATAAGCATGGTTGCAGTGATACAGATCACAGCAGTATCTGTTGGGATGATCAGTGGTGTATATTTCAAGCACCCCCCACCACTCAATCAAGAAAGCAGCCCCATGCACCAGCAGCATGTTCTCTGGGAGCAAACCAACCCTACATCCATCACTCCCATCAGAAAGGAAATCATTTGCCATGAAGTTTCCGAATGCAGTTTTTGGTGCAACAGCACACTGCAGCTGTGTGCTGGCCTGGCCAATAACAAGGCATTGCCGCAACCAAAATGGTGATTCTGGCAGTTGTGTGTTTGTGGCAACAATGCCAACAATTGGAACAATCCGTTCAGGAGGTGGGGATGTTGTGAACATTTTTTTGTATTAAACATAAAAATTACACTGTGAGACGTAATCCCACCAAAAAGGTGATGTGACATCATGTGTGATGAGTTTACAACCAATTGACAATGTCTCTAGAACCACAAGGAATTATGGGGAGCCCAGCATATGGATGTGTTGGCCACACAAAGGGGAATCCAATTCCCATGTACCAAAATGGAGAAAATGGGTGTTAATTTGCCAAAACAAAAATGTTTTTCAAAGAGATGAGATTGTGTAAAATAAGATGATTACATTGATTGCCTTAGAATCCACTTTTCAATTGGATACTGGGGGGATTTTTGGGCTACATGGTATACACAGTTACCGATGGGGTGAGGGTAGTGAAAAATTATATAGTGTTTAATACTCATATAGAAACCTCAACTTTGGAGATATCCAAAAAATGATGAAAATAAATAAAACAAAGAATGTGATGAAATTATGATTCTTGTTTCTAGAACCAAAAAATCAACACAAATCAATTTACAAAGACATATCAGAAATATTATTTGAAAATGTTCTCAACCTGTGTCACCATCATCATTGTTATCATCATCAAGGACTTGCTGCCCCAACCAAGATTGTTTTTGCACAAACATGACAAAAATAAGCATGGTCAGTGACCCAACCAAAAAGGCATGCAGGCTCTCAAAAATTGGTAAAAGCAAAACACACATAGTAATCAACAAATGAATAGTAGTGTTGGGAAAATATGCTATACACCATTCTCTGCAACAATCATGTGCAACTAAGAAATCAAAACACGCATGGATAAACAGACAAAGACATGGCCAAAAATGTTGTTCCACCTTTAAAAGATGTTGAGAATAAACAAAAACAACATCAGTCAACCAAAAATGTAGCACTGGCATTGTTGATATTTGAATACAGGATGTAGCAGGGGGAAATGGGCAAAGAAGGGCAATCAAAGACACAGCAATCAATGAGAGAAGAATGCACACTTGAGGACACTGTTCTTACAACACAACAATCATCACAAAAAACTTGGAACTTGCTCTTGCTGTGAAGCAAATCCCTTCCAAACCCCTAGCAGGTGCATCATCCAGTCAGGAGTAACGATTCACTTCACTTTGCCTGAAGCAGGCAGGATCACTAAGATGGTAGTGTATGACTAAGATAACCATCATGTTAAGAACACCATCAGGCAGGCAGTTCACCTGAGCATTGTGCCATTTTGGGATTTGAAGGCAGGGGGGAGCAGCAAGCAGATGCAGCAGCAAGAAGCAAATACATCACCACAATCAACACAAAAGCTTGACACTTGCTCTTGCCATGAGGCAAGCCCTTCCAAATCCCCAACATGTGCACCATCCAGTCAGGAGAGATTGTTCACCTTACCCAACCTATCACCAACAGGGCAAGCAAGACGAACACAGTGGTCACATTGGGTATACAAACAGGCAGGCAGATCACATGAGCAGACAGCATGGCAACTCAACAATCAACAAAAAATCAAGTGAAACTGGGGATTTTGATGCAGGGGGGAAGTAACAAGAGGTGGGGGAGCAATGGGCTAGAGGCAGGGGTGGGGTGGGACAAGAGAAGGATTCTAACAAACAACAATCAGCACACTCCAGTGCAATTGTTTCACTAAAAATTCAATTCATCACAAAAAACTCTGGTGTTTGTATGCCGCAGGATCTCGGGTGCAGAGGGAGTACAACAAATGACAGTGGTGAGAGCAACAAGAGCAGTGTGGATGGAAGAGAAGAAAGGAGGAAGTGGGGAAAAGAGCTCCTTGAAGATGAAGCCAATGCAGGTATGAAGTGTGGGAGAGCCACAATGGGGAACTGCAGAATGCATGACAACGTGTAGAGGATTGGGACGGAGGGTGAATAATTGTCAGAGAAGTGAGGCCATAAGACAAGGTTGGTGTAATGATTGGCAATTGTTTGTGCTAATGAGGTAATGATGGCCCCGTCAATGGGGTGACTATAACCCGAGAAAACCATGGTTTTATTTTCCAAAAGATAAAATATATGAATTTATTGTATTGGACTGGCTGCACACTCCTGGCTGTGTGGTGAGTTGCTGACACTTGGAGCCTTGAGGACTCCTTTTGCCCAATCCCATTCCACTCTGACAAGACAGCTGACCTCAACAGTGGTTGTCATACCTGTTACAACAATTGAATCCCTAAAAAATTTAGACCTTCATTTTGAACTTTTAATGAATTTGTAACATGTGCAAAAATAGAGTGTGCATGCGCAATGCATACATAGGATTTTGGTATTCAGTGTGATTTTGTCAGTATATTGGAAGTATTCATTAAAGTTGTCAGTATTTTGTCAGTGCTCTTATCAGCAAAGCAGAGTAGCATTTTTATTACAGACAAAAGGCAGACAAAATAAGAAATTTTGAGATGTTGTACCTTTTACTTCTTTTTGTCAGCATTTTGCAAGTTTGTGATTTCCGTTGACCAAATTTCAGGGATGGTTTAATTTGTCAGTGTTACTGTCAGTGTGTTGCTCAACTACAAAGATTAACAATCCCTCACCAGCTGCAATGTACTTGTTTGGTGCTTTGTTGATTTCATTCTGACACTTTGCCCATCCCTGAAGTATTGTGCAGCATGCATGCAAGTCCTGGGGTGTTTTTTGTCCTTTTCATCAGACACATATCCTTTAGATTATTGATTGTGCTCCAAAAGCATTTGTCATCAGTGCCCACAAGCACCTGCATGACCAGCATCTAGTCATCTCCTTCCTTGGCTTATGCCGCCTTCAGAGCATCAATGAGCTTGTTCACATTGGTTCCATGTTTCCTTGTGAAGTCAAGTAGTCAAGGGTCTTCATGCACATTGTTCTTTATTTACTCTTTCACTTCTTTTAGGGCCATACACCTGTCATCATCTCTTTGACTAATCAATACTTTTCCTGGGGAAGCGTTATGAAGTCACACTTGGCTGTGGCAGTCCACATTGATAGGACTGTCTCTTGGTTGTTTATGTAGCTGAAGTTGACATTTTGAAGCATCACAAATGCCCAGCCATCCTCATCTGTTGAGAAACAATTTATTCGTCACTGTACATTGTAAAGCATGCACTGATGCCTTCATTCATCTGGTCACAGATGAGAGCATTTACCTGCTTCTTCTCCTTGTTGATGATGTCTTTGTAGTACCAGTTCAGCTTCTTGCTTTACTTGATCCTTTTGATCTCAGTCATGGTGCCATCTGCTGCAGTGTTAGCTTTATGTATTGTTAGAGTGACCTCACTCATTGTTTCAGTGGTCTCCATGACTCTTGGATCATAATGTTAAATGATACATGATTTAATGTGTGTGATTTGATTCACTCTGGATCTACCAGCTTCAAAGACATGGAGTTGATGGTCAGCACAAAATCCTCTGAAACTCTCCTTCTTCTGTGCTCTTTCTCTGCTATTTGATCCTTGTAGTGGATAGATGTGTCCTTCTGTTGTCATCCTTGACTACTACTTTTTTATCAATGACAGGCCTGCAAACATTGGTGCCCATAAGAGAGCCAGTTATATTTCTTGAAGGAATAGTATTCCCACCATTGAGATGGTGAAGGTTATCCCCAATCTTTGATTGAATGGTTGTTATTGCTGTCAATTAATAAATTGGTAGAAACAACTAGACTATTAGATGAGTAATGGTCTAACCTCATCCAGTAATTTACACAACTGCAACCTACTAGACAACTGCCTTGATGCTTCTTTGTTTGTGTACCACTTTTCGTATGTTGTCTTGTGTGGCCATCAGCATCAGTCTGTGGGTAGCATCCAAACCCTACATTATTTGACTCTGTCCACTTGTTTGTATGCATATTTCCAACAGTATGACAAAAAAGGAGAGAATGTCCCAATATTGTAGTTCCCTTAACTCCATTAGCAAGATCATTCCAAATCCCTGGAACATGGTGAAGATTGGATTAATAAGGACTTAAAAATTAATCATTTTTGTGATCTTACAGTCCTGCTTGAGTCATGGATACAGGTTTTGCTTCAACGTAACCTACTATACTTGGTACCCTCGTGAATAATTAAAGCTGTAACCCTTCACTTCCAAAATCAAATCAGCGGATGACCATCTAACACCATGTAATGACCATTGAATTGACATTGATGCCAGTTTAGTTCCAGAAGGCCCTATTTGCTTTCAATTGTGATCAATTGCACCATGTTCAGTCTCAATCATGACCAATCATGCTATGTTTGATTTCAATTGCAACACACCACACAATGCTCTCTTTTAATCCCTTACCATTTGCAGGTCAAGCCAAAGATGTTTGCTTTCAATCCTCATGTTCACACAAATGAACAAATCCAATCAAGCTCTAAAAAGCCTTGTTTGCATTCATTCAAGCATGACCAAGATAATCATGACCCATCAGGCCATGTTTGCATTCCCTTTCATTGATTGGGGCCCTGTTAGATTTATTTGCCCCCATTCCGGCACTGATCAAATTCAATTTTGTACATCCAGGCCCTGTCAAAATTTAATCAATGTACATTGGATGTGGTCTAATTTCTGTCACATGCAACTAATGACCATTAGAAGGAAAGAAAGGGAACTTTGAAAAGAGTTGTATAGATTAGTCAGAAAGTGTTTCTTTTCTTGGTATCTGGTGATAATTAGCAAACAATAGGAAATGTGTATTCCAATGATAAATTTCCAATAGAAAAAAGAAAATTTCCATTTCCATGCCTTTCTATTCCACAAGCCCATTGAATGGAATGGAACATATCTTTGTACTCTTTCTACCAAAAATATGATAAAGATAAAAAAGCATATTTGTCACAGACCATGCAGCCAACTTTCAATATTTTAAGCGGCCTCCTCCTCATCTAATTGCATGCCACAAACTGCATGTATTTTGAAATCTACTGGTTGAGCTTTGAATCTGCACTGATCATATCAACAGCTCTTGCTGGGGGGAATGCAGAAAAGATGTTAGCTTGCAAAACTTTCATTATTTTTTGCCATCTCCTCCATGTCACAAACCACAGGTCTTTTGGAATCTTCTTGATGAGCTTTTTTGAATCTGTGCTTATCATGTTGATAGTCCTAAAACTTGCCAAGGGAGATAGCAGCAAAGTGGTAAGTTTGTGCAGCTTTCGTTATTTTCATTTTCAGACAACTATTCTTCAGTTAATCCTGACTTTCACATCACAAACTGCAGGTATTTTGAATTCTACTTGTTGATATCCGTATGATTCTGTGCTAATCATATTGATAGTCCTAAACCGGGCCTGAGGGAGATTGCAGCAAAGTGGTAAATTTGTGTTGTTTTCATTGCTTTCAGCCATCTCTTCCTCAATCAATGTCAACTTTCATACCAAAAACTGCAGGTATTTTGGAATCAACTTGTTGTGCTGGTCATAATGATGGTCCTAAAATTTTCCATGGAAGATAGCAACAAAGAGGTTAGTCTGTTCAGCTTTCATTGTTTTTCAGTATCCTCCTTGATCGATTCTGACTTTGTGTCACAAACTGTAGGTGTTTTGCAAGCTACTGATTAAACATTGAGCTCTTTCCAAAACTGTGCTGATCATATTGATAGTCCTAAACCTTAAGCAGGGATATAGCAGCACAGTGGTTAGTTTGTGCAGCTTTCAATCTCATTTCATCTTGAGCCAAATCTGCTAACCAATCCCCACAAAAATTGGAGATGCCACATGACTCCCCTTCCTCCTTCAAGCCATTCCCACCCTGTGACTTGAGCCAAGGATACTCTTTGGGACTCTTACCCAGACCTGTGCAGATTATCAGGACAGCAGCACTGTCCTGTTCACTTAGGCAACTACAGAGGAAGTACAAAAAGCACAGAATATTAGTTTCTGAGAACAACAATATTCCAGACACATACTTGTCCAGTATGTTTGTCAGAAAAAACTGTACAAAGAGGTGATCTTTCTCAGAAACTTTCCTGTGGAACACAATTTCACTGACAGTTGAGACAGTTACAGAAAGAATCAAGTCTTGCAACTGCCTCAAACGTTCAGCTAAACTCTGTGAGAGTTGAAACTAACTGTAGTCAACATCTCTTAAAAATGATTATAATGTAAATTACATGATAACAGCATTAGGAGTTGGCAGTCCTCAGTTTAAATTAGTTAAAATAGCTCATAAAAAACTTCCAATCACATGGAAACACACTTTCTATTCCAAATTCTACAATTAAAAATTTGCCTAACTATTGGCTTAGGTCAAGAGGCTGACAAGAATACAAATTGTTGCTTCCAATGAGTCCTCTAAAAAGGATGATCACAAGACTTTGGCAAGCTAGCTAGGCCCTAGAGGGGATGAGCACCTATTGTTAGGACCAGTTTGCCAAAGACGGCAGCAGCAGTAGCACCATTTAAAACTCAAGACAAAGATGAAGACAAGAATGAGTCTGATGACTCTGACTTTAGTCTCTCAGATGCACCATCTATACAATGAGTAAAAGAGAAATTGAATGATGTACTTAAACCATCTCATTGAGTAGCAATGAAGAAGATGACCTATCACCTGCAAAGGAAAAGAAAAGAAAAAAGAAAAAGGAGCAGAAAAAATATGCCACTTCAACACCCTGCAACACCAGCAACTACTCTTATCTGTGAAGAAATCAGTATTGAAAAATTTCCCAAGAAATTGTCCTCTGGTTCCACTGCCAAGTCATCTGCCCCCAATATTGTTCATGTATATAAAAACATCACGACAAGGACCAGGCGATGATATGAAATGTTTGGAAGCAGGTGAAAATGCATACATTGATTATTCTCATGTCCACCAACCTACAAATCCTCCAAGGGCTGGACTTCTTTTCATTTGTATCATTGCACTAAACAACCGGAAAAGATGGACATGACGAAATGTTGAGTTCCCAATTGCAAGCATGAAGTTAACTTTGGATCATGAGTTGGGGGTCTCATTTCCACATCAAACACACCAGCAAACCACAATCTACAATGCATTCATTGGCATGCATATTGCGCTCGCTAATACCAAGGTTATCAATCCTGCCAAAATCATTGATTCAGAGGAAAAGACTCAGCAAAGATTACTCAAAATTACCAAAAGTCACTTTGCATTGAAGAGAAACAGAAGATGCATCTTGAAAGAGCAACCTTTGGGGATATGGAACAACACCAATCCATTCAAGCAGTTGAACAGTGTTCTTTTGTTTAATACCTTCAGAGTTGCTGCACCACAGATGTGAACGTTGTCAGCCATGCTTTTCTTTAGAAAAAATATGTGCTTGTCTGGAGAGCTTGCAAGAGAAGCAAACTAAATAGAAATGAGGAAGTAAAAAGGTGCATGGACAAGTGATCATTAGTCTCAGCCCGGCAATGTTACATGCAGAACCACCACACATCATTTAATGTCAAGTTGGAAGTTGCATGCTTGGTAATTCATAAGATTTTCTTTGGCAGTACTGAAGGAGAAATTCTTTATGAGCATCACAAGAAATTGTTGGAGCTGGAGTCAGAGGATCTGTTTGTGATTTTTGGAGTTGTTGATACAACTGGAGGCATGGGAGTGCTAACTCAGAAGTGAGATGAGGGTGGCCATGAAGCCACATATTGTACCAAGCACAGTATTTATTTAAATACTTTGCTTGCCTTTGGTGTTCAGTGATTCTATTGCCCACCCAACCCTATGCAATCCTCTCTCTCCTACCCAATTTCTGTCTCTTTTAGACAAAAAGGCCCCAGTAGGGGGTGCACTGACATTTTTTTACTTAGTAAATATAATTGTATGTGTATGGCACATTTT
>JALLPD010001177.1:0-12791 GCA_036940065.1 Cyclotella cf. meneghiniana
TGTTTATAACAAAATTTTCTTATGAACATCCTTATGAATAAAATGTTAGCAGTGTTGCCATTTTTTCAATTAAATCATTGTTTTTGGAGCGAACCGGTGATTTATCATATCTTCCCTTACAGACCAAATTTTTCCCTGCCGCCGCTGCCACCCGCTTCCATTTATCAAACCAAGCAATGCAAGAAGAATGCTGAGAAACCATCTCGTATTTACAATTTTTCAAGTCTTCTACTCACTTTTTTCAGTTACTTTGCTTTTTTTCTGGCCAAATGCATTTACATTTTGATGATCAACTGATTAGTTCATTACTTAACTAATTAATTAATTTTCTGCTAGATTGATAAATAAATTGTTTGACAAAAGTTCTGAACTATCCCTAACTTCTTTGCTCTCATTTCTATTGATTAATTGTTGTGTTTTGAGTACCACACATAATTGTTGTTTAGTCATCCCAGCCTCTCGTCACTCTCCTATTGCTTCAGGTTGATTGTTGGTGATAGGCACATAGCTATCTGACCATTCCCCCTAGTGGGCCTTGATGGAGTAGTTGGCAAGGTTGGTGGGGCTGGGTCCCCAGTAGAAGCAAAATTGCCCTTGTGACTCCCTGTAGCGGAGCCACCAAAGACGCATGTCCATGGATTTCATTTTTTTAGCGATGATGGTTTTGTTGGCAACACCCAGGGCAGTGGTGTTGTCATTTGGATTAGCAACTGCAGTTGTGGCCAACCCATTTTGATGAGGGGCTGTCGCAGGGAGATCATTTCTTTGGCGCAGATGAAGAGGCCCAAGAGTTCACCTTTGGTGGCTGAAGACATGACAAATTTGATGATTTGCAAGATGGTGAGGACTGGACCGTTGTGTGCAGGAAAAGGGATCATTCTCGGAGCACATGATGTGGGCACCCGTGTGGCTGTGGGCTTTGCTGATGTTGAGGTAGGCTGCATCGGAGTGAGTGGCTAGGATCATTTGGCTGGCTCTGTAGGTGATGCCATTGTTGGGGTAGGTGGTGTAGTAGTCCAGAAGCTGTGTGATTTTAACATTGGTGGAGGAGGTAGCGGTGGACTGTTTAGTGCCAATTTTGCTGAGCGCATGGAGAAGTTTGTTGGCAATGGCACGGGTGTAGTAGAGGAGGGCTCCCATGATGCCGTGGACATGCTTGATGCCATTGTTGTCTAGGGGTGAACTAGTGTCTGGGTCCGGTGTGTATTGGGCAGTGGTGCCGTAGGTGATGGGAGTGGCCTTGTAGGGTAAGAGGCGGTACTTTTTAGGGTGGGGGTGATAGTATTTGATGAGGAGAGTGTTGATGTAGTCATCCATAGAGAGCCAGCAGGTGCGAGTAATATAGTTCCAAGCCAGGTTGATGCCAACATAAAGGTTGCCGTGCCAGTTTTTGGTGAGGTTGTAGTGTTGTCTGATTATGTTGCGGCAGTGATGAGCATGCTGAATGCTGATGTATTCCATGCCAAAGACATTGACGATGAGGGTGAACATGATGGGATGCCATTTGTGTCGCCAGAGGCCCAGGGTGGCATCAAGTTGGCAGTAGCCTGATTGGTTAAGACATTTCTTGAGGATTTTGTTTGCGAGGATGCCAGATTGGGGCAGACTGTAGACACCGCAGATGATTTTGAAGTAAACCCAGCCATCCCGAATGTGGTGGGTGAGGTTGTACTCAGTGATGAATTCTTGGGGGATGTCGTTGAGACGGATGCGCACAAATTCTGGGCGGTCGAGGTTGGTGTCAAGGTAGAAGTTGGTAATGTCAAAGATGCAGGTGCTTGTGCAGGAGAGAATGCTGTTAATCATCAGCTTGAGGAGTTTCAGCGTTGCTGTCTTGGTGCCGACATCACTGGGGTAGCAAATAATGTTGCCGTCTATGGTGATGCGAGTGCGATCCGGATCCAATTTTTTGGGGCAGACTTTGCAGACCACTTTGGAGTAAGTGATTTCCTTGTGGCAGTCGAAGGGAATGTCGTCCTAGTCAATGACGTAGAAGGTGTCAGTGCTGGTGACTCGTTTGGAGGAGCCATCTGCTGTGGAGCCGACGCCTTGACAGAGGCGACCCAGTTGTTGGCGTAGGATTTGCTCCACACTTGTCCAAGCATGGGGTGTTTGCGGAGTTGGCAATATTCAAGGGATTCGCCTGTATTGTAGTCTATGACAGGAGCGGCGAGGTGGGGTTGGGTGAAGGCTGCTGAGCAATGGCCATTAATGATCATGGCAGCAAGGACGAGGGCGACCTTGGAGCAAGTGCAGTGGGCGACGGCTTGGCCGAGGCCGGGCAAAGGCGGGATGCAGTGGGAGCGGGTGGGGGCGGCAATGGGTTGTGCAGATGGAGTACTGATGGGAAGTGGAGGTGTAGAGGGTGTGTCTTGGGGTGGTGCAGGAGGCACTGCGGCATGAGGCGGCGGCAGCGTGGGTCAAGGAGGCTGAAGCTGTGGCAAGGGTTGCACCCTTGGTGATGGCAGCACCCTTGGAGATAGTAAGCACAGGTGGAGACGGCGTAGGATGGGATGTGTCAGGGGGAAGGAGGGTTGGAGGTGCGGGTGGCTGGGCGGTTGGGCTAGTGTACCAGTTGTTGAAGAGGGTGCGAAGGGTGGCGATGGCTTGGAGTTTGGGCATCAGTGGTTTCGGAGGGGACATCAGAAAGGGCAGTGGACAGGAAATTAATGGCATGGAATGAGCAGTCCTCGTACGTGAGGGAGTGTTGTTTGAGGTAGCTGTGGCAGAACTTGATAGTGTCGGAGATGAGGAGGGATTTGGTGGCGGAGTCGACGACTTGAAACAGCGGTAGTGGTGGAGAGCAGGTCTGATGCTGAATAACCCTAACCCTAAACCAGGGCATCCCTGAAAGGCCCAAGAGAGTCCCGTGGAGGCTTTGTTGTGGATGATCACGGGGCATCCCATGGGGCCCAGCAGGGTGGCATCATAGTTGAAAGGGCCGTGGAAGTATTCCCAAGCGGAAAGGGAGGGGGCAAGTGAGGCTTGGCAGAGAAGGTTGAGGAGGGAGAGTTCTGCTTGGGGGAGAAGTTTATCCCAGAGGTAGTTGGGGAAGCTGTCATCTATGCCGGCTAAGATGCTGAGGAAGTGTGCCTTGAAGGTGTGGGATGGTGCGTTCAGCCACATTGGCGCGGTGGACGTCGGGAGGTAGGGGTTGGAAGGTGGTGTTGCAGTCTTGGGTAATGGGTGCAGGGTATTTATTTAGTGCTCGACAACATGGCTTTTGTCACGGAGGCGGATCATGATGCGGGCATGAGCGGCGATGCGATGGTGGCCGTGGCGAGATTGGAAGGGTTCAACAAGTATGGCATTGTTGTCGCAGTGATAGGCCAACATGATGTACTGGTTGCCGCTGCAAGAGCATGTGGGGAAGCGGCCCATGTCGTCCGTGTAGAGTTTGCTGATGGGTCCGGTGGCTATATGGAGTTCGTGAGAGGTGGTAGACAGAGGGGGCAGTGGAGTCGGGTGGACAGGGGAGCGGGTTTTGGGTTTTGTGGAACGTATGCGTTGGCAGGTTTGAGAGAGATGACCCTTTATGGTTTCGGTGCTGTCGGGGCAGTATTTTGATGCATTGGCGTAGGTCAGGCCCGGCCAGCTGGCGTAGTTGCCGACTTTGTTGGCGGCAAGCCAGGTGGATGTAACGGGGAAGCCGGCGGCAGCGTGGAGGTAGTGGACAAGAGCGCCCACACTAGGGAGGTTGCCGGCATTGAGTGCCATGGGTGTGGAGGCGCAGGTGGCGGGAGGGGGGTGCTGTAGGGGATGGTCAACTGGGAGGAGAGAAAATCGACAGAGTTTGGTGCCAATGGGTTTGTGCCATCCTGAGAGAAGGATGGACTTGTCAGATTTTTTGAAGATGGTGATGCATCTGTGTCGAAGAGCACACCGCAGCCGTTGTTGCTGCCAACGCCAAAGAGGGTGTGTTTGAAGGTGGACATGATGTTGCCCTTTGTGACGAGGAGGTTGGTGAGGAAGTGAGAGGCTTGGGCCGATGATTGGTGGCAGTTGTTGCAAGCAGCATTTCCCAATTGGGTTTGGACGGACGGGTTGATGTCGGCAACAGGGGAGCCGGTGGCAAAGTAGATGAAGTTGGCACCGGAGTCAATGATTGCAGTGGTTGAGAGTGGTGCAGCGCTTACGCGAGATGGCCGTATGGGTACTATGAGGCACTGTATGGGCTGTTGTTGTTGTTGGCGGAGGAGAGAGAGGGTACTGCTGCAGGAGTAAATAAACTAGGTTTATTTTTCCCACTTTGGGTAGCTGCAGTCCCAAGGCATCAGGAGGAGAGGAAGTTGTCCCATCCCTTGTTCCAAGCGGCACCAGGTCCTTGAGGGTTTGCATGCATGGAGGAGTTAATGTTTCCAGGCTTCTTGCCCTTGCTGGAGGAGCTGCTGTGGTCGGGCCCAACGCCCCAGCCGTGGGTGGAGCAGAACGCGCCAGGGACCCACTTGTACGTGATGGCGGCGTGAAGCTGGGAGATGGCACCTGTGTCATTGGGGGCAGCGGATATCATAGCGGTGCCTTGCAGAGGATGCAGGCCTGAGGGCTTCATGGCACGGAGGAGCTGCTCTATCCTGAGGAGCTTGTCAGCAGAGACCTTGGTGAGTTTGGCGTTGGTGGAGACGAGGGCTTCAAGGATAGCCTTCTCATTGGTGACTGCAGCGGCCGCTATGTTGTAAAGGTGGTGGTCGAGCTTGGAGGGTGTAAGGAAGCCATGTGAGGTGACAAACCTGCGAAGGCTGACACGGATAAACAAAATGAATTTTGATGAGCAGAAAAGGATACAAAATGATTCTAATCTTGGCACAAGCAGAAAAATATCAAATTCCCCCATTGAAAATCATCTTTATTTCACTTTTACAAAATGCTGCTCTTCTCCTCTGTACCATTATTCATTCATCGTACTCATTCATCATTACCCATATCCAGCTTCTATTGAAAATTGTGGAAAAGCTTTCTTCTTATTCTTTTCCTAAGGAGTCGAAGTTTGCATACATCTGGAAGGCTGCAAGATTAATGATAAATTGTAGGAAAGTGCCCTTTTGGAAAAAAACAGTTAAGGATATTTGTGATAGCAATAAAGATGATGTTGGATATAAAGTCAACAATTCACATCAGGCAGCTTCAGAATAAGAAGGGGATCCACCAGTTAATACCGCAATGGGCGATGAACAGAACAATACAGTGAGCATTGTAGTGAGCAACAATCGCGTTCTTGGATATGAAGACGGAGAACTAGGAAGTTGAATTGGATACTATATTGAAAAGAGAAGTTTTGGCACAAGTGGTTTTCTTTCTAGTTTTTTTTACTAATTTCATTTATTCTCAAGAATTGCAAGAGATGGCCTAGAGATAGTGCTAGATTTTTAATGAGTGACCACCAGATTCAGGGGAATGGATCAAGAGGTTAAGGTATCAAGAGATAAAAGGGATTTCTCATCAGGTACATTTCGCAATACTTTTTCTATATCCTTACTGCATCCATTCATTTTGGACTTCCCATCAAAAAATCAATTGACTAAGCGATACTTTTGCTTCATAATAGCTCCACCCATTAGCAACTCATCCCATCTGAGAAGATAGTTCTGTCAGACATTGATCAGAACTCCGTAGTTCAGCTTGCGACCAATGAAATTATAAAAGACCAAGATGAAACAACATCAATATTCAAGGAAATAGAAGATTGTGATCAGAAAGAATTGCAATCTGGTTGTGTGAAAATTCTTCTGTCAATTTAGCAGCTCCAGTGAACTAAATGATAGTTCGAGATGTCTATATTGAAGGTCAGAATTCCATTGTCAAACTATCTACCAATTCCAATAAAAAGTATTTGTAGCAAGGCTGCTTACATCCCAGCAAGACACCTCAACAATAATATTTAAGCAATGTGAATATATGTGATGTTTTACCATGCTAGCCATGAAGAAAACTGGGTTGATCAATCTTGTCATTATGAAACAATTTTCCTTTGCAATCTTTAAGATAATGTTTTGAGCATGAAAAATATATCAATGGACACCAAAGTTCTCCTTGTTAGAGTTTGGTCAGATTGTATTGATGCTCATCAGATAAGAGGGAATAATGCATTCAACAGTCTGCAGGCATTCTAATTGACTGTTATTGGCCCCAACTATCAAAATACCAACTACCATCAGGTAGTACATTTTGCTTTGTGCTTCCAGAGGCAAAACCAAAATGATATCCTCATTCAGTTGCTCAAGGAATAGAAAGAGCATTGGTCACCTACGCTCTAATACTGGGGAGGAAATGAAAATCAGGCATCCTTGGCAATGTTTTATCTTGAAGTAAGTAGCAATGATTATCCAGAAATGTGCTTTAATACTTGCATGACTTAAGATGGCACTTTTACTCACAGATGGAGACATTCAGGCGTGTTTGATGATAACATTGTCCCCTATTGCACTTCCTGTCATATAAAAGTATTGAATACATTCTCTCTCCCCTATCAGTTAATCTAAAGAGAGAAAGCAGTTTATCAATGCCTTGATTGGTGGCACCATGGAGTGACAATAGACATACCCAATCAAATTTGAATTTTTCTACACAAAATAAAAAACTTTCCTGCAGTTGAGCTATCCTTTCAAATTATCCATACCTTGATTACTTTTCTCGAAGAGTTGTGCATTTTAAGTACCTTAATAAACACTGATAAAAGGGGATGTGATAAAAATACCTTCAAGCTATTGGTTTTGCAATTCGATGCATTACGTGATTATCTATATAGTTCATCTGGAGGGCAAAGAAGCATCTGAATCATTGACTTTCCACTCAATTCTAAGGAATGCTAGAAGATCAGTTGCTAAAAAGATGAAAAGCTTTCAAGCAATGCCAATGCATATTTGTTTCCTTTTAATTGATCAATCTCTGATTGCTAAAACTTCTATGTTAACTTACAGAAGAGATCCTTACCAAAATACAGCATGTCACAAACTCATCAATGCAATGCAAGGTACAAGAAGCAATCAATTCATTCACCTGGTTTGGTGTCTTGCTATGAAATTCACTGTTATGGAAAACACAAATCTTGGTACTGCCAATTGCAATCTGATGATTACCTAGTATAAACATGTTTGCATCGCTTCATGTTTCTCCTTTTGATAAGGGTGATATTGCAAGCAAGCATGACAAACATGTGGTCCTTGCTTTCAGAAGCAGAAGTGTGACTTGGTTTTGCCTTATCTCACATTTTTCCAAAGAAAAGGTGTCTACAGAGACATTCAATGTCTTGGTGATATTTTATTCTTACCTTCCTGTACAAGATTATGAATTGCTGGAGAAAGTTAGTACCTAAAAATCATGACACAGATGATAACATTTCCTCAAAGCAACTTAAGACAGAAAAGGGGAGAAAAGGATGATGAAGGGAGATCAGCAGCAATTCTACATATCTCAGTCTCTTAAATATTGTTGACATTATTTAAGAATTTGGATCCATGAGAAATTGCTTTGAGGGTGAAAATAAGCATTCCATTCAAAACATTGAGAGAAACATCTCAATCATGAAGCATACTGAACAATATCTTAAGATATCTTTAGACCATTCTGATTAAAGGACAGCTGCTGTCTTCAAATTCTTTAAATGAGAACAATCCCATCTCACAGAAGATGAAATATTATCTGACCTTTCATGTCAGGATTTACCAGAAAGGGCAGAGGTATGCCATGGTGGTGAATGTTCACACGAGGACATTGTTTCAGGAAGGAAGAAAATCTCTTGGTATTTTTCGAATAATTACATGGCAAAGGAATCAAATATCATCCTCTCACTTGTAATGACAACAAAAGGGGTTGGGAATTTAATCTTTGGTACTCAGAAACTGTACCACAAAATCAGCACCACTCACATGTGTAAAAGGGCAGAAAGGACTATTGGAGGACTATGGTAACTTTGTCGTAAGAGTGTGAGGGCAGGTAACAAATGATAAAAACTCAATGAGAACAAAGATCTGCAACCCTGAAGTCAGAGACGTTATGGGGAATACGGTTATTATTGACACAGAAAAGTTCTATTAATGAAATAGTTCGTTCATCTTACCTTTCTTGTTTTTGAAATCTTCCGTAAGTTTCATTCAAATCTGCACATACTCACTCTTCTCTTTCTTGGATACATTGAGTGCTAACACCCTTTTCAAAGGTGGTGTTCCTTTCACTTATCAGCCCAATATTTAATCCAATTTTCCTCCTTTTTTCAAGCATATGTCAAACATACTGCTATCCAAAGTAACCAAATTGTATCCTGATCTGTTATTGATCATTTCAAACACTCTGTTCTCCCTATATACAGTTAAAGAAGAGTTCTTCCCCCAACCACAACTCAATATTCTAAGTAAATTGCTTTCACTTCCAGGATGAGCACCATCAATGATGTGGTAATTCAGCTTGCCTTGACTTTAACAATATGATAGGTGAAACGCCAATCACATGATTACACAAGTAAAAGATCCAAAATCTTGTTCCAGAGAAACCAACATTGATCCCCAATAAAGTCACAAAAGTCTGCATCCCAAACTAACTTGAAATTGATGGGCGAGAGAAAGAAATCATGTCCACAATCTGTTATACTTTTCCAAATTTCTCTTACCCAACAACCATCTGATAGAGCCTGTAAAATCAACAGCTAGAATTTACCACTGGTGAAAAATTCTGATTATCAGGAGCAAACCCATCCTTTTTCTTCTTCTTCTTTTCCTTTCTTAATTGTTTTGGAGCCTCAATATAGTTTAGTTGCCTTGTTACTCTCTTCCTTGAAGTTTTCATTGACTCTCTCTCTACAATCAAACCTCTCAAAACACTAGGTCTTTTATCTTTGCTCGGTTGAGAAAAGAGAGATTCTATTGGTGCATCATCATCCTGGTTCTCCTCAATATTTTTACACCCTCTATGTCACTGCCAACATCTTGATTGCTAAACCTTTTGTGATGATCTGGTTCATGGTCTGGTTCAAGATCTGGTTGTTTAGGAACCTGCATTATTTACAAGCTTACCACTAGGTCTTGTTTCATCTATAGGATCCAGGCTTGGTTGAGAATTGAGAGATTCTATAGGAATATTTACACACTCTCTGTCAATGTCACTGCCAACAGCTCATTCACTTAACCCTTTGTTATGACCTGGTTCATGATGTGGTTGTATGGGATCACTCTTGTTCACCAAATTATTTGCACCCTTTCTGTCACTATTACTGCCAATTATAACATCTTTCCCTTTCATGACTGTGGCGAATTCTGTATCCTGAAAACTGGATTGGTCATTCTCTCCATAGTCTTTATGAAGGGAATAATAGTACCATACAGGAAGACAGTGGAGATTGAATATTGGGTGTCAGCAAATTCAGTATCAACAGTAAACTGAAGATAAGAGAGATGGGTGAAGAATAGAAACTGAAAGGTGTGGGTTCTTTGTATTCTCTTTCCATGACTTGAGATGACTCTTGAGTTTTTTTCACTTTCACTGGAATAGATTGCTCAATGTTATGTTCATTGAAATCTTCTTTGGCAACCCAATGAAAAATTTTGTTTCTTTCAAATAACCTGCTTGAAGATTGCAGAATTCTTTCCCTTCAAGAATGCAGAGATATTTTGCAGTTTCTCATAATCAGAAGCATTCACTTCTGATGACATTATATATTTATATAACATTAGAGTCATTAAAAATGCTCTTGCTTTGGACTTCCTTGTTGAAAATATTTTCACCCCAATTTGAATGTTCGAATGCAAATTGATGAGCAATTTGAGTTGTCTGCCTATTGTGGGCATCATCCCAACTGGCGCCACCTGTGTAGATAAGCAGAAAGAAGCCTAACTGATGGAAAAATTTGAACTCATTTGATCATCTTGAAGATTACTATTCAAGTGATTAATGTCTTCTTCTCCAAAGAGATCTCTGGGCAAACGACACAGAAATGATGGGTCCTTCTAGTCCACTTGCATCACAAACTGTGTTCTACTAGCAAGAAGTCCCTCCAGATTGATCATCAAGCTCTGACCTCCAATCCTTATTTTTTTCTACATCTTGAAGCTGTAAATGCTTCTCTCATTATGACTGACTGGAAACATGACCTTCACATCTTCCCCATCCATTACTTTGTCAATTTTTTCATGGAGTGCTTCACAATCCTGTTGTAAGGTCAGATTGTTTACTTTCTCAAGATTTTGTTGGGGTACTTCACCGTCTTGTAGTAGGAGCCAAGTGATTTCACCTGGGAAAAATCATCTTGAGTTTCAAAAATAAAGGTTGCAATGCTCATCCAAGTTCTTGTTGATGCAATACTCCTTTTGTTAACATCGTTTTTAGGGCAGAGAGAAGTAATGAATCATCACCAAGGGCATTATCCAGCTTGGAGGAGTCAGGAATACACTCCATATTATTAGAGTTATCAAACTCCATACCCTTCAGATGTTTTGGTTGCAACCTGAAGTCACCTTGAAAATAAAACTCTTCAGCTTCCACAGATTCCATCTCTGAGGAATATAGTCTTAGCCTCCTTGCTAGCTGGTTCATGATTGAGACAGATGGGATGGCAACCATGATATCATGGAGTGTGTTGTATTGACCAGAGATAGAAAGGTGTACATTCCTTTTGCACACCAAAATCTATATTTACGAGATTTGACCTGCTTGTAGATGACCATGGCTGAAGCACAATCAGTTTCAATGGAGCAAGTACTGCTTTCCCACATGCAATGATAATCATATCACTCTGTTTCCCTCCAGACTTGTATATATTTTCCAGTATGGAGCCAACATGTAGTCCATAACCCTCAATCCCTGCAGCGATGACAAACGTATGAAACAAATTATCCATTGAAAAGATCTTGGAACTTATCTTCTCCAAATATCTATTCAACCAGGTAAAGCCAGTTGTAGGGGAATGGTTCATAAGTACTCAACCAGATGCTTCCTCACTGGTTTTAAGTAGGGTGGTTTTATCAAATTTGGCAGGACTAGACCTTTTTCATGCAAGAAACAAGTAACACACTAATATTGTGAAGGAGAGTCACAAGAGTCCCAATGGCAGGAAAGTTTGTGTCAATCTTTTGACAAGAAGATTTCCCATTTTCATCAATTTCAGACCCAAAGATAAAGCCATGCATGATATCATAAACTTACATGAAGTTCACATATCCAGAAGATACAACATTTACAAGTTTGATAGTATCAGAAATTTTTGGTCAATGGAAAGCTAAAATGGCATGCTTGTATTTGTTCTCATCAATTTCTTTTTGTCCAGACAAAAAAGGTTTGAAATAAAATTCAAAATGACCACATGCACACTGATGTTTGGAACAAAAAAATTGTTACACTCAAGTTGGACAAACATGCCAATTCTAGATGACCTTGATCAACCGTGTCAATTAATGAGCTCAAAGGACCATAGACCAGAGGAACCTCAGTCATGCTTACCTCAATGTCAGTTTCTTCTTCAGATTCTTCATTCTTGCATGAATATACTATAAGACATAACACTTTGTGAAGAAAGATTGTGGAGATAGTTTCACTTCAAACCCATCACAAACCTTCATGACAGAATCCATGATTTATTCTTCCTTATAGAACCCGTCCCTGTTGTCATCATGATCTGAAAAGATAAAGATGATTTCATCAATCACTCCTTTTGATATAATTGGAAGTTATCCCGAAATGTTATAACCTCCTCTGACATTTATTTTGTGTTTAGCACCATCTTTGTAATTTTGTTTTGCAAAGAATGAGTTGCAACTGATGTAGTGTTTGCACTTGTAGGAAAACCCAGTAAACAAGTTCCTGGTATGATTGGAATCCTCAAGTAGATCATCCTTTTATTTTTGAGTGTACAATGAGGTTGATTCATGGTGTTCTTGGTGTTGTGATGGTTTTCTAGATCTTCTCTTTTGGTTGTCCCCCACAGAAGTGTACATGGCCTCACAGATGATGTATCAACCACATTTGTCTCATTGTTGATGACCCATCTTACCCTCAATGAACTAGTATCAATTAATTCCTCAGATAACCTGACCATTGAATCAATTTTGGTAAGATGATCAGTAATCCCAACCTTTTCATAACATCAAGGTCCTTCACCACAATCCACTGATCTGATGAGACAACAAACTTTTCAATGTCATCTTCCATGATAGCCTCTTCAATATCAAGTTCCTTATGATGAACAAAATTGAGGAACTAGTTTTTGTCCAAAACAAACTTGTGAATGACCCCAGTACACCAGACATTATCTGATGCCTTCATGACAAATGTCCCAACTTTATACTGGGGAATTTTTTGAATAACATCATCCCCTTGGACAGGTTCTCCCTCTGAACGAGAGTTGTCTATTAGATTTTCATTTTCATGCCATTCGTCATTTTCTCCAATATTAGGGTAAAATCCATCCGCTTGGTCACTTTCTTGCTCTTTAGGATCAGTTTCATTCCCTTGGTGATGTTCTTGTTCTGGATAAGATTTGTCACTTTTCTCCTTAGATTGATCAGCAAGTGGAGGATTTATTGCCAATTTACCATGGGGATGATGGTGGACACATTGCTTCATTCTGCCCAAATCATAAATGCAATCCTTTGGGTCACCATTAGGGTGGTCCAAGTGATATTGATGAATTTCCCATTTGGTTTGTTGCAGGTGATGAAATATATTCGACAACCATCTTCATCACACACATCTTTTGGCTCAACCCCTGGCAATTGGCAACACTTGGAGCTGATGGACTATGAGCATTCTGGGTAGTCATGATTATCTCTTCTGGGAATTTTAGGATCAGTTTCATCCCCTTGGTCATTTTC
>JALLPD010001178.1:0-12769 GCA_036940065.1 Cyclotella cf. meneghiniana
GTCAGTAACCACCATTACTGCCCGAGTGACAGTAATTTACTGAGTAAGGAGTAATACTCAGTAATTACTCAGTATTTTGCAATTAAGCAGCATGTTACTGCAACCAAAACGTTGCTCACCACACGCTTGTACATTCATTGTCAGTTGTGACAATACTGACAATTGGAACAACCATTCAAGTGGTGGAAGCAAAGGAAACATCATTTTTGTTGTGTAGCAGGACAAGATAATACCATACAATATGTCACACAATATGTAAGCCCACCAAAAAAGCATGGTGACGTGACAATCAGCCATAACTTTTGAGCAAATATGAACGACGGGGAGCCCAGCATATGGGTAGGGCAAATCTATTCCCATTGCATTTAGGCAAAAATGAGGGGTTCAAGGGCTCAAAAACAGAATTGTCCATAAGAATGGTGAGATTTTGTAAAGTGTGTCTATCGCCAGGGTGTGTTTATCGCATTGCTCTTTATGGTAGTGAAATGAAAACAGGTGTTATATTAATTAATTTTAGATACTACCGTACTTCTATCATTTTTTATGCCTCCTGTTGTTTGAGCCAATTTTGTTGTAGAAGGAGGCTTTCTACCATCCTGCCCACTCACTGCTCACTCACCACCCACCTTTTTATTGTGCTATCCATGGCAAACCTCATGTCCCGCAACTGTGATTGCCCCATCACTTCCGATGGATGAGGGTAGGGGATTTGTATGGGGGACTGGATGCATTCCTTGAGCACCACTTCCTGATGCATCTGTTGGAAGATAGTCACTTTGGCAGCAGTCTGTGACAGCTGGGATGCAAGGGAGAGGCTGCCGGGAAAGCCGCATGTTCATCCGGTGCCATCTCCGGCAGACATGACAATCCACCACACCTAAGAATAAGTTAATATAATTACAGTTTAATTATTAACTAGTAAATCAGTTTGTCTAATCTAATTTAAAACTAAATTAGTTTACATTGTTAAAAATTTAAATGTGATCTCCAGGCACAGAGAACAAACAAGCAGCGAGCGTCCAGTGCAGTTCCTTGTAAGACACAACAATATGCTGGAGCTGTGAGATGATCAGTAGTACATTGCCACAACTGTTGCACTTACCACATGTGCACCCTTTGCTTGTTGCAATGGTGCCAATACCTTGAACAAGCTGCTCTGGTGATCTTTTAGATGACAGACACAAAAAAATACTAAGTAGATATGTAAGCCCACCAAAAAAGCAAGGTGATGTGTGGTGAGTAACGTGACAATCATCAATAACTTTTGAACCAATGGAAACTATGGGGAGCCCAGCATATGGGTGTGTTGGTCATGCAATGGAGAATCTATTCATAGTGCATTTAGGTCAAAAAGAAGGGTTTAAAGGCTCAAAAAGTAAAATGTCCTGAAAAATAGTGAGATTTTGTAAAGTGTAGCTATGACAGCGATGTAGCTATCACTCTGATATGTAAGGTAGATGAATGTTAAAAAAATACTTAAATCTTTTTTAACAATTCTTCTACATGTGTCATCAGCAACTCAAAGATCAAATACCCACCGTAAAGAGCAGTGCAATAGACACACCAAATGTCCTGAGATATTGTAAAGTGTGTCTATGGCACCACACTCTTGCAAATTTAAAGCATGTGAAATGAAGATGTCAATAAAAAATAATGATAGATACTACCATACTTCTATCATTTTTTATGTCCCCTTTTGTTTGCGCCAATTCATTGTGGTAGAAGGAGGTTATCTACTATCCCACCCAATCACCGCCCACCTTTATGTCAACCCAATCATGGCAAACCTTTAGCGGATTCTAGTTTGGCAGCTTTTGGTTTTGCGGCTTCCGGTTTGGTGGCTCCCGGTTTGGCGGCTTCTGATTTGGTGTCTTCCGGATCAGTTGGTTTTCAGTTTGGCTATGCTAATTGATGATTTCAGGTTTGATGGTGACTGGTTCCATTGTTTTGAGGCAGCTGGTTGTGCGGCATCAGGTTTTGCCATGGCAGGTTTGGCAGCAGCAGGTTTTGAGGAGTTGGGTTTGGTGACATCAAGTTTGGCAGCTGTTGGTTTCAAGCAATGTCAGGTCCATCGCACTGGCACTACTGAAACCACCAGTGTCACCAAGACCCCAGAACACAACGCTGCCAAACTCAATGTAGGGAAAGTGCGGGCTTGTCTTTGTCGTTTCTGGCAGATGCGACAATCAACCAAATTCTAAGAATTAATTCATATAATTACATTTTATCTATTGCCTAGTTAGTCAGTTACTTAAATGAAGTATAAAACTGAATTGTTTACAAACTAAAAATTTTCAACATGCTATCCTGTTACAGAGAACAGAACAAGTGGTGAGTTCATCCGGTGTCGTTTCTCAGCTGATGCAACAATCCACCAAAGCCATGCGAAAAGCAGTTTGTTACCGCAACCAAACTGGTGTTCACCACATGCTTGTACATTGTCAGTTGCAACAATACTGACAATTGGAACAACCCGTTCTAGTGGTGGAAGCAAAGGAAACATTATTTTTGTTGTGGAGCAGGAAAAAATTACTACGTATATATCTAGGCCCACCAAACAAAGCAAGGTGATGTGTTGTGACTAATTGCTAACAATTCTGCCATGTCTCTTGTACCAAGATATGGCCGATGGTAGTTTTCAGATCCTCCAGCCTCTGTCACTGCTGACCTGAAATTTTTGTCACCTAGTAGTTTGCTAGCTTTAGCAGCATTAGTGACTGGGAAATCATTTATAGTAACAACTACTAGCAAAGTCAGTCCCACATGGGATTGTACTAACAAAGTACTAGTAAATGAAGGCCAATAGCATTTGTGGGTGCAGTTGGATCTGCTGCAGGTGCCCTATCAATGCTATTATTGGTGTCCTTGTATTGAACTGGACGGAGCATCTTTGTGTCAGATTTGTTGTGACCTGATGTTCATGATGGGGGGAGAGGGCGATGGATGATGTTGAGGCATTGTCTATCTCTGGATCTGTATGCAAAAAGTGTCGATTTTATTGCATTTTTGCACAGCTCTCATTGAGCTCTAAATTTTGTACTAAGAGAGTGTGTCAATATCTCATATATTTATCAAGTTATAAATTATTAAAGTTTTTGTTACTGCACCCCTAGCTTTTCGTCAGACAGTGCTGACAAAAATCTTTCAGGTGATGAAATGAATTCAGGTTCAGTGGGTGCCTGCCGTAATTTGTCTATCTGTTCAAATGTTCATATCATTGCTTCCAAATTTCTATTTGGAATGAATTTTGCGGCAATTTGGAAGAGCCTCTCTTAATTTCATCCTGATATTGTTTTTCTTCCAAATCCTTCCAAATTGCCTTTTCTTAGCAAATAAATGTGTATTTTGGCAAAATTGGGGCAAAAAATATGGTGCGATTATATTTCACAGCTCAATCTTACTCAAAATATGGCACGCTACAGGATTCGATACTCCGATCTTGTCTGCCCATCACCCCAATCAAAAATGAATGGCTATCGAGGGTGCATATTTGGATATTTGGCGAAATTGGAGTAGAAAAGAGATTTGGACAAAAAACAGCCTGTCTGGACATGGCGACTTTTCCTCCAAATTTTGGCAAAAAGTCACAGGATTCGAGATTCGGAAGAGATTTGGCGGAGGTTTGGAACATCCAAATATTTGGTAATTCGAACATTGCGACTTTTCTTCCAAATTTTGGCAAAAAATTCACAGGATTCGAGATTTGGAAGAGAATTGGCGGAGGTTTGGAACATCCAAATATTTGGTAATTTGAACATGTGAACAGATAGACAATTACCTGTACAATACCTAATCTGTTCAGTGTGTATTTGGGTGTTTAGGCCAAAAAGTGAATTATTGCCGGAACCCATTGTTTAGACCACCGTTGAATCTTGATAAATTTCTGCAGAAGCAGTGTAGTAGAAATTCCCGGGAAGACGGTGGATGAATATTGATGAATGATGTCAATTTGATGGCCAAAGATTTGTAAGATCGATTTTGATCAAAATTCAAGCAACACGTCACAGATGTTAAAGGTATTGAAAAGCATATAGATTTCTTTTCTCTGACAAATTATCACATTTTTCCGTACTCATTATTTAAAACATGTAAATTACTTCCTGACTAATTTGACTTGCTGAAGCGCTCCAAGTCTTTAAAAATTGTATATATTTATTTGCTACCCGTTTTTGTTCCTCTTAGGTATTATTATTGCGAAGACGTATTTTCCCTGTGACCATTTTCTGAAATCATCTTGTGGTCATTTCTACGAAACAACCCACATCATGGCCAAGTTTAATCTCGCCCTCGTTTCTTTCCTCGTTATTGGATGCGCATCAGCATTTACTCCCCCACAACAAAATGTTGCTCGAACAAGCCCCCTTATGATGACCACTGACACTGGTGCTCGTGATCCAATTAAGGTCGGTGTGATTGGCTGCGGGCGTATTGGAATTGTTCACCTTGGCGCGATCAATAAGGCTCCTGGCGTTATTCCGGTTGTCGTGTCCAACCCCACTATCTCAAAAGCCGAAGAAGGTTTGTTTGTTTCTGTTGTCAATTATCTCACGTTTTCCTTACTTCGGAATACGCAAATTTCATTTGCAACGAATCTTCTTATTGCTTCCCACTCGCTTAGCCGCCAAAAGATTTGGAGTTCCCAGGTTTACCGCCGATGCTATGGAGGTTATCAGTGACCCCGAAGTTGAGGCTGTGTGGATTTGCTCTCCATCTCAGTACCATGCTGACCAGATCAAAGCATGCGCTGCGAATGGAAAGCATGTCTTTTGCGAAAAGCCTATCGCTACCGATTTAGCTGAGACCGTAGAAGCAATTAATGCATGTAATGAAGCTGGCGTGAAACTTATGATCGGTTTGCAGAGAAGGTTCGACCCGAACTTCTTGCGAGTAAAAAAAGCCATCGAAGAAAAAGAAGTTGGAGAAACCATCATAGTAAGTTCTGCGGCAATCATTACTGTTGAGCCGTTCGTTCTTGTCGCATCATGTTGTCTCTTCTTCGTTATGATTGTAGATTAAAACGTGCTCGCGTGATCCCGCCCCTCCTCCGTATGAATACGTCAAAGGTGGTGGAGGAATTTTCAATGACATGGCAGTGCATGATCTTGATATGACCCGCTTCCTTGCTGGTTCAGACCCGATCGAAATACTCGCTGTAGGGTCTTGCCACATCGACAAATCCATTCAGGATCTTCCCGGATCAGAGGCGTATGATACGGCTAGCTGTATTGTGCGTTATCCAGGAGGAGTGAACGCGATGGTCGATGTATGCCGTCAAAGTTCGTACGGATACGACCAGGTTAGTTTGACTTATCTTTCTGGTGATGCTGACACGTCGTGAGATGCATTGCACTAACTAAGTTGATTAATTCAGCGCGCGGAGGTGTTGGGAACAAAGGGCATGATTGCAACTGATAACGTCTACCCCAATACAGCAAAAATTTACAAGAATGGTAGGTCTATGTCCCAGGTGTTTTTCAAGGAGTCCATGCTTGTCAACGATCATCACCTAACACCACTTTCTCGTAAACAGACTTCACAGGAAATGCAGATATGCCTTACGACTTTTTCCTCTCCCGTTATTTTGAGGCCTACGTGACTGAGACAGAGGCCTTCTGCAAATCGCTGGTTGATGATACCCCTGTGCCATGTACCGGCATTGATGGTCTAGTTGCTCTCACGATGTCACTCGCCGCTGACAAATCAGCTGCCGAAGGACGCTGGGTAAAGCCGAGTGAAATCATTCAGCAAGTGTAAGTCTTTGCGTGATGTTTCGCTGTCCCGTGTATTCTGGTCTGTGAATAAGCTCACGTTGTAGTTACATCATCTTCTATTGCGTCCCATCTTGACAGGTATTGCGAACGACCAGATTCGTGCTCTCTCCTTGCTCAGAGTGACGTATTCCCAGAGGGCTTCAAGCCCGTCGAGGATATCAAGGATCTTAATAAGTTGATTATCCCGATCAATGACAAGAAGTCTGAAGGTTTCCTTGACAAATTCAAGTCCTTGGTGGGGCTCTAAACCTTCGAATGAAAGTATTTCTGTGATGTCTAAGAAAATTGTCATCCTGGACTAGATTTCATCGTAAGGCTCGCTTTTGATTAGAGAAACTAAATGTCAGGAATAATACATAGCAGTTTAACTCGACTAAACAATGCTTTTTATGAATATCACGTCAGATTGGGCAATGCTCTGATTCTATGAAACCTCCAACACATTCAGCTTCTGCTGGTATGTTTCAGCAGTGCGAAAATTTTTACCCAGGGTCCACTGGAGCTCACAATTTACAACTTCACGTTGCAGAGCTAGTATAGTGTCATCTGGTCTATCGCAGTCACGGCCACCTGAAGGGACTGCTTTTGTCGCATTCATGAATGTCACTCTCTGTAATTTGTACGGGATACCTCTCCTATTGCCATAAACATAAGGCATGCCTCCGCTGTCTTCGATTTTATGTGCACCTTCTATATTTGTATCAATACTTCCATCGGGATCGAACCCCCTATCGTTTATCCAAAAGTGATCTTCCCATAAACTTAATTCATCTTTGATTAGAATTCTTTTCCCCGGAATCATTGAAATGGAATCGACAATTACTCCTTTCGGACCTGCTTCCATCGTGGCGTGATATGCAGTTTCCGGTAGTGTTACGGCAGTTGATGTACCATATTCATCTTCAAAGAGATAGGAATGATTAGAAGGATTCCATTCAAGACTCCAAATAACATCACATCCTTCAAGTGGGGATGTCAGCTCTTGTAGACCGTCACTTTGAAATCTCTTCCACCGATCAAGTTGAAAGGTACTATTCATGTCTACATCTGGAAAACTCCGACTCAACCACATGTTATAGGCTTCACTCCACCATGTACAAGGTTGTTCGGATAGCTTTCGCAGAACTTGATCAAGTCGAGGACACAGAGTATGAAGCTTGAGCCGAACCGTCCTTTCTGATTCATCAGGCGACATTGTCATTTCTGCAGCTTGTGGTGGTATTAGACGATACATTCGAAACCGAAATATTTGTCCAGGATTTCCATTTAAGTAAAATGCGGCAATCACCCACTGCTCCTGATCGAAGCTCATCTGGTTGCTGCGTTCGAATGGGATCAAAATAGGACAAGGGACCAGCGTGCAATGTATATGTTCGTGTCCTCCTCCTTCAGCTGGTGTTAGCCCATGCTGTCTATCACGAACGACTTGGTTGTAGTTGTCGAAGTCTCCTTGAAACCGTTGCAACAGGCATTGATAAAAAGTTGAAGTACAACCCGAAGACGAAGTTATCTGCACCAAATCACTATCTTTAGAAGATCTTGCTGGCCATTGAGACATAACGTTTTTGACGTTTCTTTCAAGCCTCGAATTCGAATGAAAATTTGAGTCATTAGGCTGAAGTGGCTCGTAGTGGCGAATACCTTGCTTCTGATACAAGCGATCCAGCATTCTTCCACCGGACAAAAATGGCGCCACTTTGGCGACCTTGTCAAAGGTAACAAGTGCAAACAGAAATGCCGTGCACGGGCATGAGATGACCGCTCTGTGAGCCATGATAACTCGGGTTTATTTGAGAAGACCTTATTTGAACTGGTTTGTCAGACAAGTGAGCATCATAATACGTGTGAAGTGAGTACGTGGTTCCATGCTATATGGTATGGATGGTATTCGATATGTGAGAGTTCGGAGCGTTCTACAGGGCGGGGGGTAGCGGGCACTATATTATTATGCTTTATTACGTATATTACGTAAACGAGCACATTAGCACGGTACTTATTATCCGTATGGAGTATGTTGTGTGTGTGGTTCCAAGAAATAAAAAAAAATATGGTATGGTACCATGATACAATATCGTACAATACCAATCCATTCTCATAGCATTCCCCGTTCCCCACAGGTTAACTGTACCCCGACTGACGCCCGTCCACCGGCATCGACTCGATATGCTCTGCTCCACCACATTTTCACCACTCCGTGCCTCGGCCGTGTTTAGCTTTGGGCGCTTTTTGACCTCGTCGACCATTCCTCCGTCAACGAGCGCTTCAGCATCGAAATTGGTCGTCCCCATTGAGCTGATCAGTGACACTTTATGACCCAACGGGTATATAGGGAAAAAACATCTGCAGAAAGCTATTCAACATGTCATTTCCGAGCCATTGCACAGAGAATCACCGCTTTCTTTTGCTGTCTTGAGGGTGCCTTTCTTCTTGGAACCGCATTACGATGAATCGAAACCATTTATCGAGAGTAACAGGCAAAGATTGATAAAAAAATGGGGTGGGACTGAAGGCTGGGAAAGACAGAAACGCAACCACAAGTAAGTAATTTTACGTATGTTGACAAGCATTCGATCAATTTTGCAAACCAATCTTCTTTCCACATGTTGTTTGCTCGTCATTTATTCCTCCCTCTCTAAAAGTCTGAAAGCAAGAGGCCTGGCTGCGGGAATTCCTCATTTTAACCTGGACAGACTTGCCAGCAACAGCATGGCATCTCACAGACTCATTCAACACGTCGGCAAGAGGTATGGCTTGAATGTTAGCGAGGCGCTTTATGATAGACTGAACGTGTAAGTGCCTCTATGTACACCGCTCTCACTATATTGCGTTAGATCACTAGAACTTCGTTCTTCACACCCCAAAAAATACAGGTATTATTTCGTTGAAGGCCATGCTCTGAATGACAAACCACGATTGGCCAAAGTCGCTGCGGAATCACTTGTTGAGACGCTTGCAAAGGCTGAAAACACCGATACACCTCCCATGACAGAAGATGAAGTTCTAAACTTTCTTAATTCTAACGAAGGCCGCCCAGAAATTGAAAATGCACTCCGCGCTTTGACAGAACTGGGAGTTCACAGCATTCCCAAGTTCATTATCGAAGGTGCACGTGTAGTTGATGGAGCCGCCACGCCAGATGTTTTCATAAAAGTTTTCAGAGAGATAGAAAAGAGGGGGGAAGTTGCCGGAGGTCCGGTTTTCGGAGAGGTCTTAGGAGTTGATGCCAGTATCGTGATGAGGGCAAGTCATACAAAGAGTACAATCGTTCTGTAAATGGAGGTGTCATGTATACAGTATTTTGGCGTGCCGAATGACGGTGTGTCGTAGTTCCTGACAACGACATATCCCGAAAAGGTAACACCTTAATACGACTTTCATTTTTGTTAACTGTCTTAAGGCATTGTAGACATTTGAAGTGCACCTAGTTCTCCAAACCATCTCTTGCCATTGTTGTGAAAAACATTTCCCTGAGAAGCATTGTCGCATAGCATCCACTTCTAAGATCAAAATGAAAGCGGGCAGAATCTACAATCGGATCCCCGTGATTGTCGCCTTGGTCACTCGTTACTATTTCCCAAGACATATTGTACGCATTTTGGACCAGTTTTCGGTAACTCCCTTTCGCGCTCGCCTCTGGGATGTTGCATTTTTCATTCAAATTCACGGAGTCTCGTTGAAGAATGTCTTTGTAAAGCTGGCCGATTTCATTGGATGGATATTGTATTCTGTATCCTGGGAGCTAGTGAACAAATATGAACCCAAACTAGATGATGATACTTCAGATATGCAAATCAAGCTATCAATGACGTCATATCCTTACCGGTAGGACTATTTGGGAAATGTCAACGCTTTCAGGGTCGCTGACGATATGAACTTGCTCCGAGATATCACGATCTTTGTCTGGTGCCAAGTATAAGTCACCCACAACAGGCCGTGCTCCCCATCGCTTGATACGTTCTGTCGCTACAAGGTTCCAGACATAGGATTGATAGGCATGGATCCAAAACATTCGGACGTTGCGAGGTATCCCCCTAAAAGCCTCTAGTGCATCCCCAAATCGCAACAAACCTTTCATCAAGTCTCTCTCTCGAACCATGATGGAAGAATTTTTTGGGAATGCATCCAATGTTGCTCTGGCGTTGCCTCCACTGGAGCGCCAGACCTCTCGTACCTTAATTTCGTCTTCTGATGGAGAATGCACCAAATCAGATCGACCAGTCATGACAAGATCAAGCGCTTTTGAAAAGTCTCGCTGAAGCATAGCACAGCCTGTGCGCACAGGGTCAAACCAGAATTTGGAAGTAATGTCAGCGGTGAGCAGGAAGACATATATAAAATACTCACCTACATCAAAGGAACGCACACCAGCAAGATTGGAGGCCCCGGCTAGAATAAATGGAGATAATACACGACATTGGCAAGGTGATTGTAACTGACGTTTGAGCTCTTAGACGACAACAACTGAACTCACCACTTCCAACGCGTTGCTCTCCATAAAAGTTAATGAACCCATTTTCCTCAATGCGATTAACCATAGAAGTAATATGAGAAGCACGACAAGGAACAATGCGCTCCATTATTATGACCTTCTGATTATCAGCCTGGTTTTCATCAAATAGAGATTTTCGTTCAATACGGCCCAAATGTTGAACTAATATATCAAATCGATTTCCGAGGAGCATACCGCGATCCAGCAAAAATCCAGGACGTAATCTTTCAAACTGACTTAGTTCGATGTTTTTGCTACTTCGGTTTCCTTGCTCAGCTCTTCTGGTGTCAATATTTCTCAGAGAACAAAACTGATAGGTGATTGCTTGCATGTCTTTAATGCCCGCCAGCCCAATGTCAAAAGGGCGACATTTGATTGTGCGTGCCAATTCATAAACCGCTGATTGATGTTCTATTTGCTCTTTGCGGAGGACACATAAGGTTGAGGTGTAATTAGCATCATTTCTTTCCTGTGACATTGGCAAATTCTTCTGATTGTGAGTTTTCCTGCTTCTGGCCAACGCTAGACGTGACCACTGAACAACAATTGCCGCCACGTGAGTTGCCTCTTTGATGCTACTGCAGTCGGCGGATCCTGAAACCAACGATTTCATGTCATCATCTTTCGCATCCAGTGGCACATTATTCTTCGTAAAGGTATCAAAATCTCGCCCTCGATTTCTGCTTGTACTGCTAAGGATATTATGAACATTCCGCCTGCCATCCTTTAGTAGCTCAGGCCGAAGACGAAGAAGAACGGTTTTGCTCCCATTTTCTTCCTTCAAACCATCTGCGTGTTGCGCTTTGTCGAGCAACACCTCATGGGGCTGTAGTCCTTTCCTCTTTTTAGCATGGCGATGTCCAGTCCCACGCCCTGATTCAACGGGGCCCTCCCTTCGAAAATTATACAGTGAAAGTAAGTCTACACGGGGAAGTGCCAAATATGGTGCAAGGGGATAGAACACTTTATCTATTTCAGCATAGATCCATGGTTTAGTAGAATTTTGTTGGATCGACGTTTCCGTGCTGTAGCGGACGTTAGTGTTGCTGCCTTCAACATCGCAATATAACATATCTGCGGAAGGACCAGAGTTAGATACTTCCGTTTTCAACATAGGATAAAACTGTCGAATGTACTGATGCAGCTGCTTCCACATTTCTTTGAGATCACCCGAGATATCTGTCTCTTGGAAGAGATTGGAAGTCGGTATCCAGACTCTATTATGACGTTTAAAATTTTTAGATTCATCAACAGCAACAGAAGTTGAATTCATAGCGAATCCTTTAAGCCAAATGTCCTGTATCTCATCTAGTGCCAACTCTTGGAGAAGCCCAAGTTGTTCCAAAATTATATCCACGGCAGAAGAAACGTGATCTTCCGAGAACAACACGTTAGGAGCTTCATTTGAAACAGTGGTGCACGTCACTCCCCTCTGCTGTCTATTATTCCCTGAACAGCAGAAGTGCAGTATTCGACGAAAATTTTCCGTTGTATTTGGATGAGTTAAATCGTAAGTCGACGAGTTGTCTGAACCGACACGCTTGGTGTTCAAGTCATAAAAACCTTCGGAGGGAGGAGGATCTTTTGCCACGTCTTTTGGAAGATATTCACCTTGATCCATAATTGTGGTGGAGTCCGTGTTGGTATCATTTGTGTTGTCGAAACTAGCTGCAGACTCGATTTTCCTACAAGCATGTTTATCAATGAAATCGCTGGATAAAGAACAATTAGGATTTTCATCTAAACCAGCAATCCTCGGAGAAAATCCACCTCGTGACGAAGGAAGATATCCAATTTCACGAACCACGAAGTCTTCAGGTCTAGACTTGATGGTCCCAACAATCTCCGACGTAAGAACAGGGCCTGATGATTCGACGAGGGAGGAGCACTGTTCTTCGGGCAGAGTGTAAGGCAGCGAGCGCACAAATACTGGCCCTATCCCCACGGTCGAAAGAAGTTTGTCATCGTTTGCTTTCTTCCACATAGACATCATTTATGTTCCGAAATGGATGTCCAAAAATTTATCATGAGTGATGGATAGAATATTATTTTTCTCTGTGTAGACTAGGCTGGCTAGACTAGGTACCTGACCTGCGGAATTGTTAAGATGTTTAAATAAAACCCCTTCCCATCAATTTTTTGCTTTTAAGCCACTGAGGGTGTGTTTGCACCAATAGCTAATTAAATAATAGGAAAACTTATATTACTAAATTTGATAGTTTTACTTTTGATCACGTTAAAGGTAAACCCAAAAAATCAAGCAAGCTCTATGATCATGCTAGAGGTATGGTACCAGTCAAAAATTATTATTAGTCCCTATTACTATTCTAAACCACTCGATTTTGTACATATTCCAACGTAATTTTTGCCAATTTCTACACGATTTGTCATGAAAATGAGATGTCAGCGGAGCCATCGAGCACTCTAATAATGTAGCGTAAGAACCAGTACTACTTTTTGGTCATGCTATTAATTATGCCACAGTCACACACTTCATTAAGTAAAATAA
>JALLPD010001179.1:0-12782 GCA_036940065.1 Cyclotella cf. meneghiniana
CAGACCCCAGAGGAGTATTGCACTGGAGTGGTTAGCTCTGTGTGCAAGAGTATTTGAGTGCAAGAGTATTTTTGCTCAACAAGAGCACTGCACAAAGGTGGTTAGCTATGTGCATAATTTGTTGTGTCCTTGGTGTTGATGCAACCCTGTTCACAGATTTTAGCAGATTTTTGAAATCAATATTCACTTGCAAGGAGAAGTTGATCATAACATCTCGTTTTTATTTTGTTATTTGTTAAAAATCTAGAACATTTTTGCCTCAGTCTTGCTTTTGGCAAGAACTGAGGTCATGTGTTGGCTTAGTTGCTCTGGGTAATTCATACCTCAGAAAAGTTTATTTGACAGCATTGCTTTCAGCAATGATGAAAGCATCATGTAACTGTACCCTTTCTTTCACGTAGGAAGAGCCCATCCTGCATATGCCAAGAGTTTGACACATGCCTAGCTGGGTAAGGAAACCATGTGGTTGTTCCTATTTTGGAACATGGGAGATGATTAGGAACAATATCCTTTTTTACTCCATTGTTACTATGGTGACACCTTCTTGGGGGTTTGAAACCCAACATAGTTTGATTTCTAGTCACTTGCTGATACCTTATTGTTAATAATGCTAGGTGGGCACATGTGTAGATTTCCCAGCATGGGAATAGAATTCATCTTCATGAGAAAACTATTCTTGATGTCAGAAAATTTCTAGGCATTTTCTGTTGGTCTTGTTGGTCTTAGTCAAGACTTACTTAATTTTTGAGTAAGCAAGGTATGCAAAAAAATTGATTATTAAACCTGATGTATGAATTCTGGTTAAGATTTTTATCTTATAAGCTACTTGATTTGATACTAAATTCAATTTTTTAGTTTTATGGTTTGAATTCTGTTTTTCTTGGACCAGAGGAGGTGCTTAGGCTATTTACTAGCCTGTAAGATTTCTCATGTGAATGCCCCTTTCTTCTGATGCTACTGGGCTTGCATGGACGAAAAGAGACAAAGTTGAGAAGTATTCTTGCTTCGTGGAATTTTCTTACTTTTTATTCAAAATTCAGAAAGAATTCAACAAGTTGCATGTTTTTCAGTCAAAAACATGCTAAAAATACTCAAAGTTCTTGCGCAAATACAAAATTCACAAGAATTTTACAACAAAGGCTCCTATTTTTGAGGCTACTCTATCAGGGACTGACACATAGTCATTTTCTTGGTCAAAATATGCGCCTCCATGTGTTCAGAGACATGGATGCAATACTCTGTGTCATTATGACCTGTAAATGGGATGTGGCAATATATTGATCCTATGCCTTTTTGCAGAGTTGAACATGGTTCACTCCTGGGCTAGTCAATTCTATGACGTGCTGAGCTGTGTGGTGAAATGACATTTTTATGCGGTCATTTTTCACAAGATTCCAATCGTACAGGCTGTGCTGCAATCAGATGTGTGATTCAGGCCGTGTCGTGGCTTGCTCCAATGTAAAATGGGGCTTATCTGTGCTTCATTTGTTGTGCGCATGCCCATTCTCTCTTGAAGCCAACTTGAACCTTGAGTCCCAAGTGATATTCATGCCCATGAAGATATCGGGCAATACTTTCACTATCACCATTCAAACCAATGGGGAGAATGCCATCTGGAACAAAAAAGCACTTGAGGGATGAGAACTTCCAGGGGGATTGTGGTCATTTACATGTGATGCACACCTCTTGGGGGTCATGAGTTGGCTGTTTGGTCTGCAGATGCTATAGAATGCTTCGTAGGGTCATTTTAGGCCCAAGAAGTATTTTTATGTACTACCTACATATGGCATGTACCATGTACTCCGTGGTGTCACTGCATCTGCATGTGATCATTGGTAACGATTAATTTTAAGTCTAATTGTGTTTTTAGGTCTAAAAAATAGACTCTGCATGTATTGCTCAGTGGGAAAAAAACTAGGCGTTACTTTTAATTGCCTTCTTGTTTTAAGCGGGATTGCTAATAGCATCAGCAAATTAGTGTATGTATCACTCATGTGTTATGATACATCATGAGTGGTCTTTTTAGTAGTACATTCACGATGTGATAAATACAAAGCATATACATTGTATAAGATGTTTCATGGTCCAATTAAGAAATGTTCATAAAATGTTGATTTTATAAAATAATAATGATGTAAAATAACAAAATAAGATTACTAAAATATGAGGTATACCATTGACACTTAAACAAATTGTGTACACTGGGAACTAGTCCTCAGTGCTGTGTCAGGGCAACATTGTTCAACTCCGTGTTAAAAAACACGTGTCAGCCTGTGAGTAGAACTCACTTCAACTGGCTGAGTGCATGACTCAATGCACAGTTGTGGTGTTTGCTACTCTTGGTGTCAGACAGCACAAGGTTGTGCCGCACATAACTTATCAAGTTATTGGATGGCTTTGGGCAAAAAAATCAACAACTGGTGGACAAACAAACCATGGACAGATACACTGGCAATGGACGGATGATGGATGGAAGGACAACAGACAGACGATCCAAATACAAGATGGTGTGAAGGCTATCACCTGTAGGGATGGCTGGCTGAAGCTTGTGGCGAAATGGTTTTTATATATATTTTTATTAGTTGAATTTAATGTAGACCAAAGCACAAGTGAGGACTGCAGCTTATCAGTCCTCATGTTTTTCATGTGATTGCCTGATCTAATTTTTACAGAAAAGCTCTCACACTGCTGGCTTGTCAGCTAAGAAGCTCTCACAATTCTACTTGTCAGTTGAGCAGTTGAACTCTCTTAACTGATTCTCTTGGATTATTGTTTCTGAGGAACATATTGGAGAAGTATGTACCTCAAATATATTGTTTCTGAGAGACTAATATCTTATAACTGTGTATACTTCTTTGTCTAGTGCAAAGTGAAATGAGCAGATATCTGGCCTGTAGGCATGTGGAGCTTACGCATGAAAAAAGATAATTGGCCTATGTCAAGAGTATCCCATGTCTGGTGAATGATTTCAAGTTTATCACTCACATCAGAGAGATCATTGTTGAATTTGCCACCTACCAATCCTTCATCACTTTCATTACTATTGTGATCACTGGGTGAAGTTGAATCATTAGTAATCCCACTGATGGTTGTATTGTAAATACTACCATCTTCTACTTCATCATTCTCCACTCTTGCTTCTACCATCATGTTGTGAATGAGAATGGTAGCCAACACCACATGATATATGCCGTCATGGTGGTGCAGGGTTATAGTATAACTAGAGAGTCCAAAGCAATGTCATGACTGATCTGAATAACTAGTTCAAAAATAGGCAGTATTTATGTCCTTTTTATAAAAAAAAAATTGGACTGACCATTGTCAGACCAACATCCATGAATCTGACAGAACTGACATCCATATCCAATTCACCACTTATCCAAAATCAAAATCATCTCACCATTGTGGCCATTCAATGGCAAAATGATGCAACAATTAGGGAATCCAAGGATGTAGTGACATCAACAAATGCTTTGTCATTGTGATGGCTAAGGAAATTCTTGATTTTCAAGAAAGTCAACTGATACATGTGTTCATGTATCTGCAATCCCGCAAAAAATCTGTGAAATTGCACAAATAATCCACAATTGTGTGAATCATCTGCAATTGCGCAAATAGTAGATGATAGTACAAACTATCTGCAATCATACAAATTATCCACAAATCCTCCAGAAATCCTCCAATCCTTCAGAAATCTTGCACATTTTTTATGTAGGAATTGTACAAGATCTAAAAATCTGCAATTGCACAAGTAATCTACAACAGTACAAATAATCTGTTATCTTATGAATAATCCTCCGATTCTCTAAATCCTCTAACTCTCTAAAAAGCCTCTAATCACATAGATATCCTCTAAGCCACAGAAATATATATTTTGAATTCATGAACCTATTTTCTTTCATTTGCAACCACATTGCCTTCACTTTCTGTAACTATGGACTGTGTCACATGGATTGTGGCACGGATCTGACACATCTTGCATCAATGCATTCTTGTGCTGTGTTTGTTCATGCTTAAAACATGAATGAATGCTCAAAAACATGAGCAAACACTGAAAACACAGTAAACAAGCTCAACACAAGCAACTGCTAACCACTCTAAAAACAGCAAACTGAGCAGTGCGATGAAACAACCAACAATGGAGAAGTGTCACAGAGGATGAGATAGCCCACAACATGATTGTTGAGCATTGAACACTTGGCATCATCTTCATGACTGATGACAGCAATGGTCAAAGGCATAGCTAGGAAAGGGTGAGGCAGCCAGGTGATAAATAGTGTGCATGATATGATGCATATGATGGATGTTGTTTTCATGCTCTCCACAATACCTTGTACCTGCCATATCACATTGTTTGTCATGGCTATGGATGGACAGATGGAACTTTTAGGGAAGATATGCTTTGTTAATGCCTCAGGCCAGCACAAAGAGAGAATGTTACAAATTATACGCCAGTATTCCAAAAAACTTCTTCACAAACATATTCCTAAACACAAATGCAAAAATATTGCCAAACACAAGTCCAAACACATGCCCAAACACATGCCCAAACACATGCCCAAACACATGCCCAAACACATACGTCAATACAAGCCCAACATCCATGTGCACATATTCCCAAACAAAGTCTGCATTTGCAAACATGGTCTGTATGCATAAACCTTATTTCACTTATCAATACTCTTTCTTGAGCATTTCCCCATATTACTGTGAGATCACATCCCTTGGATTAGTATCTTTTGTGACAGTGGGCTCATTTATATTTATACTTGTGCTATCACATTCTTCCATTGTTCTGTGATGTGAAGCCATCATCTTGTCTACATCCACCAGTCCATAAACATCATGGCTGCAAGTTCATGATGATGTTATGGAAGTTGTGGAAATTTAACCTGCCAAGTGGTTTGGTAGTGAAGTCCCCAATCATTTCATCACTGGGGCAATACTGAATGGCAACATAGCCTTACTGCATGCAGTTGATGAAAAAGAAGTATCAAATATTCATGTGTCTTTTGCACTTGCTGCTTGACTCACTTCCATTTGTTTTGAGTTAATGGAATGTTGATTGGGTGTATGGTGGTAGGGTTCAGAGGATAACCTTGTGCTTCAAGAAAATAATGTGTTTAGAGGACTGTATGCGTATTGTCATGCATGGCCAGATTTCAGCTTCAGTTGAACTTGCTGTGTTTAATTTTTGTTTTTTGGAGGAGCCATTTATCATTCCACATCCAAATGTCATGTATGGCCCTGAATGGCTGCACACATCATCATGTCCTGCAAAAGCAACATCAATGAATCAATGATTCTGGTCAAGATGTGTTACCTCCATGGTAAGCCCACATGATTTTAGTGCAGTGAAGGCATCAAGTAATGCAAATCAGCTTTTTGTAATCATCATGATCTGTGTCTTGGCCCTGGTGCACAAGAATGTCACTGCTGTGTGTACATCAAGGTGTCTCTTGCAAAGAAATAGAAGTTTTGCTGTGATGTGATGGAACAAGTCAAATCCCTTTCCTCCAGTTTGAGTGAATTGTCATGTGTCCTGAAGAAGTGATCCGCTGCCGGTGTGAATCAGTTGAATTCTTCTGGTAAATTCCTCATGATTTCTTAGATATAGCTTTCCATGTTAATGGTGAATTTCCTCACACACAAGAAGTTGAGAGTCATGCCCAGATAATTATGGATCTTTTCCCATATCATTGTCATCTCACCAATGTTGAGTACTCTGTCTTCAAAAATACAATTGTCTCATCTACTATGATTGACGTTTGTTCATTGTGAGCCAGTGATATCATTGTTAGCCACCAATCATAAGGGTTGATCACAAATCCTCATAGTTTCAAACTAGTGGTTGGTTTTCTCCAGAAAAGTAGGGCCGCCTTCAAGGGCCCATACAGCACAACTTGAGCTTGCAGGAAATTGAGGCCTGTCCTTGCTTGAAATGAACATACTCCTGGTAAACTTCTGATGCTATCTTTGCTAACAGCTCTGCTATTTGCCCATCTAATATTACATGCACAAGCTTTTTTTCAGCAAGCATTATTGTTTGAAGGAATGTGCCAGGGGTGGTAATGGTGGCAATGTCATGTCTTTTGTAAGCATCTACCACACATGTCATGATTAGTTCACCCAGCAATGCAGTAGGTGATGATGGCTAATTTTTTGTCATGTACAGCCCCTGTGGCATTCCATCCACACATCTATGGCTGTTGATCATTCCTTCTCATTTCTTCTTCATATACATGAGGTGTTCTTCTTTGGTAAGTTCGCGCCGATGCTTGGGCTGAAATCTCTCAATGTCATTATTTTATTTGAGTTCCTATTGAATTGCAATTTCTCCTTGCTCTTGAAGCACCTTCAGTCTTTTCTCCATCCCATTTCTTGCTACAAAATGGTACTTGGCAAGTAGAGTCACCCCTTTAATGTGATGTACATCTGTATTGTTCTTAACTGCTGAATTTCAGTGGGGAACATGCACTTGGCATTGGCCTTGTCAAAGGCTCCCTCAACCAGTTCATTGTCAGTGTCGGGGTTAAACTGCAGCAAAAGGATTTCTTCTGTTTCCATGTGGTCATTGCTAAAAACATTGTACTCGGTTTATGGCTGGTTTCTGATATTCATCCTTCTGGCACATAGGGGCCTGGTATGTCCTTGTGAGAGTGTCATTGTTGTCATCTGTTCTCATTCACCCTGAAATTTTATTCATTCCTGAGTTTTTGCCTTGCACTTATTCATTCACTCCTGTTTTTTGGGCACAGGCTCTTCCACTCTTGTATTTTCCTGCTCCAGCAGATCATCCATTCTTCTGGTTTTGGGGTTCAAATGCTGCTGGGTCTATATTGGTGGATAAGTTGTCAGGGTCAAGAATGCTGTAATAATTGCCCTGATGCTCATTGTCCTGTGCATCATTTTGATTGTCATCATTGTATTATTCATTGTGTGACTTGCTAACATTACCAGATTCTTCAGATGTGTTGTCATCGTAGGGATCACAGTCACCATTGCCCTTGTTGCTTCCTTCAGATGTGCCGTCATTCTTGGGATCATAGTCACTGTCATCCTCATCACTGTTGTTGTCTTCCCCATCACTCTCTGCTTCTGCTTTGCCCACTCCTGCGGGTAGAGACTTCATTGTTGTGTCATCATCCATCAAGTTGTGTAGAGCACATCCAAGTCCTCATGTCTTGTGTTAGTAAAGGGTAGTATTTTCTTGCTTTTTGCCTTAGAAGCTATACTGTGTATCTAATTGATTACTCCTTGCAGCATAGGTGAGGGGGTCCAATCATGATGGTTGATGCAGCAACCAGTGTCAAGCCATGTAAAGTAGTACTCACCTTGAGAGTTGCCATTGGGGTGGGTTGCAATCACCCTGGCAGTACATGCAGCAATGCTGTTATTATGATCATCATCTGTTTGTACACACTTCCTGAAATCAACCTTGCAGTTTGCATTAAAGTTTATCTTATGGTTTAGGATAGTTTCAGAAGGGCTTTGGGTTGAAGATATACTGTCTTTGCATCAGAAAACTTGAGAATATACAAGCTCTATGCTGAAGATTGAAGCATGCACCTGCTTTTTCATTGTTCTGCTATATTGTTTAATTTCAGTTACATGTTTGTCAAGGGACAAAACATTGACAAGTGTCTCCATATTGGCCAGGTCACTTTGCATTGATTTGAACTGGTTGTTGGCCTGACAGTTGCCTTAAAGCCTCCAGTCATGTAAACTACCAGAACAAGCCAAAAGTGCTTGAGGATGAACAGGTTTTCCATGCTGCCAAGCTTGTCAGCTGAACGAAATGTAATGTGCTTAGAAATAGTCATTGAACATGGAATCCCATTAACTTTCAGAATATCTGCAGATAGTGTGATATTTTTGTACTGTTGAATGATGACCACTGGGATGGATTATGACTCTGGTCTCATAGTTGGGGATCTTTTGTGTACATTCTTACCCCTAAGTTTTCCTAAATTGTGCCCCCAGATAAACTCTGCATTTTTGTCTTGAACAATGATGAGACTGTTGGGTACCTGGTTGTGTTGGACATATTTGATGAAGTCATTGTATTTTGCTTTCCAATTCTGCATTGGATAGATCATGCTAGGCTGGCTTTATTGAAGTTTTAGGCCACAAAAATAGATTTATTCCCATTAATGGTTGTGATGAGCACAGTAAACTTCTCATCCCGCTCTGCCACATCAGAATGGTACAAGCATTGCATTGACTTGCAAAACTTAAGAATCTTCCCAGGCTTGTGCACATGAAACAATTTGTCTGAGACACTATCAAAAGTCACACAATATTTCTCCTTTACACAGCTCAATGAGAGAATGTTGGCAAATCTGTCCAGGAGATACCACCCACAACCATAACCAGATACCAGATAAATAACCCTTCAGGTTTGTAGACTTAACTCCAGCATTGCACCTGATGTACATAGTTCTGTTAACTTGTTTGACCATGCTGAGCAGCTTCAGATTGCTAAATATGTCGATTGTTGATTGGCTGTTGATCAGAATCCACATCTCAGGAAACACACTGCAAAAATGCACTTTCAGGTTCATTGAACTTGAGTTGTGTCATGTTGGAGGAACATTAGTCCATTGATGTCATGGCAACAAGCACCACCACTGTTCCTACTATTCTCTGCATCCTTCCCTTGCATTGTACCCCCTTCCATGTGAAGCATTGTTTCATCCTCATGCTTCTAAGCAATAAATTTCTTGGTCAGTCCATGCAACTGCACAGTAGTCCCGAGTGTTTATTATTGATTATTGGTAATTCAAATTAGTAGAAGTGTAGCTTTGGTGTATTTGGGCATCCCCAGGCAGTTGCCATGTGACAAAATAAGTATACAATATGTTGATGGTTGTCTGATGTTTATTTTATGAGCTGTTTGTTTTGCTTGTTTTGCTCAACAATGATAAATTGGTGTTCTAGTTGTGCACAACATGACAATTGTGAATGACAACTTGACATGTTTTGACAGAAGAGGATAACAATTCAGAATGCAACAGTCAGCAATCAGGTGGCAAAGAAAACATGGGAGAGCCTTAATTTGAATAAAAATAAAATTTGTGAGCTCTTATGAGCAATTGTCCAGCATCCACCGCTCCCTCACAATTTCTATACAAAAGGCCATGAGTGTAGATGAAATTAAGCACCACAGATGAAATGTCTGTGTTTGCAAAAGGAATTTTGTGTGAGTTATTTTGTCAATGCATGGGCAATCTGATCATCTGTGCTTATAGGAAGGACCTTGATAAATCCTAGTTGTATATGTTCCCAGGAGGTATGGTAGCAAACATTGATGTGTTGTGTTTGTGGGCACAACTTTCAAAGGCAAGCAAGTTCAAGAGCACCTGAGTTGTCTTCAAAAACCTTGCAGTAGACAATAGGTTGTGTACAGAGGACTTGGAAGTTTTTACCTTTCATTTCAGTAGCTCCATGACAAGAATGGAGGGCCATTGACATGGCAATGTATTCTGCCTTGGTGGTAGAAAGGGCAACTTGGGGTTGCAATTTGGAGGCCCAAATAATAGGACACTCAGCATAGAAAATGATCTATACACTTTGTGACTTAGCAGTACTAGGATCAAATTGTGCATGATCCTTGTTCCAGTTTCCAGAGAAATCCACATTGCATGAGGTCTGGCAAATCATTACTGAAGCCAAAGTCATCCTCTGAATGAGCATCCTGAGAAAGATCAGCTGAGTTGGATTCATGAGGAATTGAGGTGATTTCAATAGGAGCCACAAAGTGGACAGTCCTGGATAATCTGTCTTTGACAGTGGGTGTACCATCATACTTGACAAAGCCAGCTAGCTGCTTTCAATTGGCTTCTGATGCAATGTCTTGATGAGAATGATGAACGGTTTCAACAATATCATCATAGCGGCAATTGAACTGAGGGGAAACCAAACTTGTATTCAAGTTGAGGATTAAGTTAACAGCTCATGTATAATTTGGACTTTGACCCCAAGTTAAGATCAAGGCATGATCTTGGAGAGCATTTGGGTATTGTGTTACCTGCAACCAGATCATTCTGCAGAGCAAACACTGGACAATCCAAAACATGATTGTCGTTCATGCAAAATCCCACATTGACACTGTACCATATCTCAATATGTGATCTTCCATCAAGTAGAACTGGGGTTGTGTTGTGGATGTATACAGCCTGACTGCATAGTTCCGTAAACAAAGATGCACTGCACTTAGCTATCTTGCTTTTGCATGATGTAGATGGTCCTGGTGCTTTTGGTGACATCCCAGATTGCTATTTCTGCAAAGAGATTTTGAAAATGAGCATTGACATCACAGTATGAGATTGCTTGCCATTGTTGGAAAAAATGCTGCCTGAATGCACTCTCAGCAAAGCAAGCATTGTCTACATTGTAATGCTTGATGTGTGCTCTGTGATCTGCTGCAAATTGCTCAAATGCTTGCTTGGCATCAATAGTTTCTTGTGATCAGAGTGATGTCATTAGATGGACAAAACAAAGTCTGGAGAAGTGATCAACAAAAACAGTTGCTGTGGTATATCTCTTGGTTGTCAACTTCCCTTTCAGTTGGGCATAAAAACCAGCTTGAGTGGATTTCATCTAATCAACAGGAACTAAGTTATGAATTCTGATTTTTGGTTACTGTAAAAGAAGTCCAAAATCAGAGCACATTACTGGTTCCAGAGCCAAATTCCGGGACTCATAACCAGAATCATAATAATTCCTGTATCTTGGTACGACCTAGGTGAAGTATATTAGTTTGATTCCTATTCTTCAGTGAGTGCAGTAATATTACTGTGGTTCTGGTAGTAATCAGAATTCTGATAGTAGTCTGTAAGTAACTTAAATGTAAGCTGCAAAGCAAATGTAATCCAGTCATATTCCAATAATATAATTGGGATATTCCAGTAATATTACTTGGTAAAATAATGGAATTCAGTGATTTAATGCAATACATTAACTACAGGAATGAACTGAGAACTATAGTTGCAATAACCAAATGAATAGTTTGCTAAAATATAACTGTGTCTACACTTTGGTGGGGAAAAGCACACTTCTTTGTACCCTAGTGGTCATTTTGTCATCCTCATGAAGATTTTCTTCTTTTGTGTCACTCGATTCTCCAAGACTTTTGCAGTCATCATGTGGACAAATCCTAAATCATGACATAGGATTACTCTTGTAAAAATGGTTCATCATAGTCCAATAGAAATCCTCTCCACTGGCACTGAACATCTCCTACAATTCATAACTGCTTTGATTATTGTCAAGCCTACTTTTGTTCTCATCATAAGAATCATCGTACATTTCCATCAGACACTAATCCCACCCTTTCCCTGTTTCTCACTTCCTCTCACTATTTTTATCAAGCTTTATCAACACTGCACAGTCCCTCTTAGCTGCATGCATTTGTTTTCTTGAATCAAGGTCATCCCACATTAAATTTCATTCTTTGCAGAAAACCTTGCAGCAAACTTCTCAACACCTGCACTATTGCTTGCACTATTGAATTGGACTTTGTCCCAACCCTCTTCCCATGCTCAAAAAATTCTTTTGACAGTCATTGGCTTCCGCAAAAGTTGTTGTGAGCAGAAATTATTATAATTTTCAAATCATCATCCTCTTGCAGATTTCCAGCCTTCCTGGACTCCACTCTTTGCAACTGCGCCCTCTCATAAATGTAGGCTGCTGTGATACAAGACATTGTTTGCATTTCTTGTTGAGAGTTTGCCTCACTTACCCTTCTTGTTCCTCTTGACTGCCTTCCAGTGCCGCTCTGTCCCTCCAATTCCTGTAGATTTTTATGTCACATAACATGCAAACTTACCAAATATATTAGTGAATGGATATGAGTACTTGTGATGCCATTCATGTGCCAGTGGTTTTGCATCCTCTGCAACAATCCAGATGTGGTGAGACTAAAAAGGACCACTCCTTGTCTGAAATTGTTCAATTTCAGTCAAAAATGTGTCAATAACTTCTGTCTCTGACCTCTCTTTCTCTCTTCTGCACCTACAATTCCAACAGTGACCATAATCTTCTTCTACAGCCTTTCACAGGCCATGCAATCTTTGGGGCCAAGGTTTTCAGTGTCAGTTGCATGACATATCACATCTGAATGTGGGCTGCATACATAAGCAGCAGGGACTTGTCAGGCAAAATTCTGGGTCTGTAATGCAAGACATGCGTCTGGGCCCAGTACTCTAATTTCTTGAATTCATCAATGGGCTCTTCAGAATCAGGCTCATCATTAGACTTCACTGCTTCATCTCCCTTGATGGTACTCTCATCATCAGAGCTAGATTCTGCATCTATAGTGAACAATCTAAAAGTAATTGACTCAATAAAGTAAAAAGGAGCATGCCAAGAAACATCTGCCTTAATCTTCCTCATCTTCCAAATCTGCATCATTTAGACCCTCAGTCTTTGCTGAGCCATCCATCCTTCTACTATCAATATTCCTTGTAAAAGCAAGAAGAATCTTGTAATATGGACAGTCTGCACTCTTCCATTCATCAGAACATTTCTTAACCCACAATCAAGGAGTCTGTCCATTTGACAGACATAGTACTTGACCTTATCAATTCCTCCAATTGCACGGTCAGCAAGTCTCAATAGGCAAAATGTGGATACCAGCACTGGCAATTGCAAAAAGCAAGTCCCAATAGCCCTCATGGCATACAATTTTCTTCCACAAATATCTTACTCATGGTTGCCTCCATTATTGTATCCTTCAAACATAGCACCCTTAGCAACTGGAGAGCCTCTCTACCCATCCT
>JALLPD010001180.1:0-12776 GCA_036940065.1 Cyclotella cf. meneghiniana
TACAAGAACTAGAAGGCTTTACATATGCCACTGCTCTTGATCTGAACATGGGCTACTACACATTAGAATGGATACAGATGCATCCAAAATATGCACCATTATCTTGTCATGGGGTAAGTATGCTTACCTATGACTACCAATGGGTGTTGCATGTCCTCCTGATCTCCTCCAAGCTAAGATGTCTGAGCTAATGGCAATCCTTGATTTCATACAAACCTATTTGGATGATCTACTATGTATCTCTAATGGTAGTCTGGATACCACCTCCAAGTTGCAAAGGGTTTTCATCAGGTTGCGGAATGTGGGCTTGAAAGTCAATTCATGCAAATCTTGCTTTTGCGCCATGGAAACAGAATACCTAGAGTATATCCTATCCAGTCGTGGTATCAAACCACAACCAAAAAGGTACAAGCAAATCTTACATTAACACAACCACAGAATGTTAAGCAGCTTGGTAGGTTCTTGGGCATGTTCCAGTACTATAGAGACATCTGGGCAAGATGCTGTGAAATGCTAGCTCCACTATCTAATTTAATTGAAGAGTGTGGGCACACCAAGGTCACTAAGGCCAACAAGAAAAAAACAGCAGTGGAATTGGGATGAAGTCCATCAGCAGGCATAGGACACTGTAAAGGTAACTATCGCTCATGATGTTACCTTGGCCTATCCTGACTACTCCCAGGGATTTGAGATTTACACTGACAGCTCAAAGTTACAACTCAGAGCAGTCATTACTTGAAACAACAGGCTGCTGGCACTCTTCAGTAGAAAACTACATCCGATGCAGCAAAAATATAACATGACTAAACAAGAACTACTGGTCATAGTAGAAAAGCCAAAAGAGGTCAAAGGCATGCTTTGGGGACAACAACTTACAGTCTACACCAACCATACAAATCTAATGCAGGATGCTCTAGGTCTCACCTCTGATTGAGTCTACCGCTGGAGATTTCTCTTAGAAGAGTATGGCCCCACCATCATGAACATTAAGGGTATCCACAACACGGTTGCGGACACCATTTCATGGCTGGACTATGGACCCATCAAGGATCACAGGTCAAACTGGATGACTTTTGCTCAGGTCTGGTGTTACCAAAACTCAACTAAGCAGCACAAAGTATCAACTGCAAACATCATGGAATCCATGAACCTTGTGCTTGCAAATCAAAATGAAGAAGACTCCATCTATCCTCTCACTACCACAGAGAGATAGCAGAGGCAGAACACAAGGACAAAAACCTCAAAATCAATGCTGAGAAGGAAGATTACTTCACCCAGCCAGTCAAAAACACCAAAGTACTCTGTAAAGATTTCAAAATGGTCATACCTAAAAGCCTCCAACACCGTTCAGTAGCTTGGTTCCACCACTACCTGCAAAACCCCAGGACTAGGCATCTCAAAGAAACTCTTAATAATTCAATGTATTGGAAAGGTCTCTAAATGTCAGTCCAATCACATGTCAAAAGTGTCATAGCTGTCAGGTGAACAAATGCACAAATATGGGAAACTGCTATCAAAACTTGCAATCACTACCCCGTGGGAGGCATTGTGCACGGACCTCATAGGTTTGTACACCCTCAAGGGCAAGGACAATACACAAATTGACTTTATGTGTGTCACAACGATTGACCTAGCAACCAGCTGGTTTGAAATTGTTGAATTGCTGATATCACAGCAGAGGCTTGATATTCTCATGGGTACACAGGGGCAAAAGGGCAAGGAAACACATATCCACCCAAAACAACCCTACATTGACAAAACACCAGCCACAGTAGGCAAAATAATAACAGGACCTGGTTTAGCCATTACCCACATAGCCAATGCATTATGACAGCGGATGTGAGTTCAAACTTCACTTCACAACCCTCTGTGATTCATATGGTCTAAAGCATTAGCCAACCAGTGTCAGGAACCCACATACTCAAGTGGGTACATCAAACAATCATGGCAATGCTCCACACAGCTGAACGAGACATGGCCGACACAGTCAGCAAGAGTGACATAGCCAACTTTCTCACAAAACCGCATGGGGCATTTGCTCTACCTACCACATGGTACTCAGTACCTCACCAGGCACGGCAATTCTTGGTCGGGGCATACTGTTTGATGTCCCATACCTTGCCGACTGGACAAAAATAGGGAATACAGACAAAAACAAACAGAAGAGAACACAAGAAGGGAGAACTCTGCCCATGTTGACTGGGACTATTAATGCGGTCACAAACTACTGCTGAAAAAAGACGGTGTCCTCCCCAAGACTGAAAGCCAATATTAATGTGATCCTTGGACCACGTCAGTTTATACAAATGGCACCATAGGGCTCAATGCAGAACAAAATCTGAATGATTAAATATTGGGAGAGTTACACCATATTTTGATTAAGTCACACATTGTGCATTGATCCCCTATCTCTCCATATAAACAATTGCGCTTCGTCATTTGCACACAATTTTTTTCCTACCTGAGAGTACCGGTATCCAGGAGGTTTTGTGTGTGTGCATTGACACTTTATTGATCCATTCCTGGGGGTCAGTGACATGAGCAAAGGATGCTCTCAGGCCCTCTAGGCCAATGTTGTCTCTGTATGGGTATGTAAGGGTACCAAAATTTCAACTAGCACTAATCCCATTTGCTAAAAGTTTACGAACCTGTAAAAGATCCCTTTTACAAAGATCCAAATCTTAAAAAGATTTTATCTTGTCAAAAACATACCAGAACTGTGTACAAACTGACACATGATCTTTAAGTCTCTTAAAGACCATCATACCAGGAGTATGTAGACTCTACAGAAACCCTCATTATGTTTTTAACACAAAACATACCAGTTTCCACAGAAAACATACATGCTGATTTGCATTTTATATGATGAAAGCATGATGACTGAAATTATCCAGTCCTCAGTTTAAATAAGTTAAAATAACTCGTAATTTTGACCTCCTCTCTTCACAAAATACTTCTTTATCTACAACTACTTTTTCCTAAGAGTTGGCTTAGGTCAGGCACTAGCAAGAACACCATTCTCAATGTGGGTGGCCTTAATACCAGCCCGACCATAGCTTTAAAGAAAGATGGAAGTACCCAGTAATAGTTCAGAACATGTTCCCAAAGTCCCAAACACATCACTCATGAACTAAGATGGTCCCCAAAAACAGCAGACATAGATGCAAATAGGTTTAAAAATAGATCTTCTGTCATGCTCCCCATAAATGCATGTCAAAGCAGAATATACCAGACTACTCCAAATAGTCCCTTGGATACCTATTCCTCCAATCTGCGCAGTTGAGTTCTTGTCAGCTTTCTTAGTCAATCGGACATTTGTATCATGAAAGGCACATGATACCACTGAAACAGAGGGCAAATAGTGTAATATTTCATAGTTGATTAAGTATCATCAGATAGATTTTATGACCACTTGGTTTTTTGAAATTTGATATGAATATGTGCCATCAAGTTCACCAACAGCAAAGAATCTATGAATGATCACTTCAACAATATAGACCACCAGTCAACCTACTGTACACTAAACTGGAACCACATGATCATCCTAGGTTGGATATTAGTTATGTCAAGGATTCTGTATTGGAGCCATTGTCAGCATAACATGCAGGAAAGCTTTCTAAATCTGGACTTGTTTTCAGTGTGCACTATTATTTCAAAAAAAATGACACAGCCTCATTAGGATTAATGAATGAGTGACCATGTTAGGGATGATTCCAAACCTATACAAATCCATGTGCACTGTTTCTTGCAAACAGCCATGCCCAATGTTTTCTTAAAAAGTTGTGAAACATTCATTTTGCCATCAAGATAAATTCTTGAAACTTTGGCTCTTGGTGCAGTTTGAATATACCACAAATGATGATAGACAGCCAATAGTCACCTAACTTGGATTATCAACAACTTGTAGAAGAATCACTCTGGAAGATGTTTGTGAGTAGGGCACACTTTAATAGTCTCATTACTCTGGCCATCAAATGACCATCATCTAAGCAAGAACACACAATGGTCCAAATTAGTGACTGTCTCTAACTCTAAGGAAATTGCTGTATGGAGTGCATCATTGACTGTACCCTTTCCCATAAAAGTTTTGACAGGCCTATGCTGTGTCCACAATTTCTAACCATATTATGTATGTACTCAGTTGAACAACCATGTTCCAAATGATTTTGCAAAAAGTAGAGCAGTATTCTGCAAAGTGATACTTTGTCATGGAAGGTATGACTTTTGTGAAATCAAGTCAAACAAGACATATCATTTGACTTCTTCAAAACCCACAAAACTGGACAACATACAGTCATACTTGTTCAAAACCACACAGACTATTATGTCACTCAAAATAGCTTTGGCAAAGAAACAAATGAGATAATGCAAATCCATGGAATAGACAATTTTTTCTCCAAAAACAGGAGGAAAAGTGGCGCAAGGCTCATGTTATGCAGCATGTCTTGTTTGAACCAGAATCAATGCATTATTATAGTGAAGTTCTCCCTTCATAAAATTAAATATATAAAGTGCATATAAATGTGTGAAATTGCATAGGCCAGATTAAAAGCTCAACCATACAGACATAGGACAGCCAGTAAGTTCCCAAACAGATTACTAATATCATGACATTGTCTCATGATTATTTTTGTGAAAGGTATTGTATGGTGCTTCCATGTTGTTTCTTCCTATCAAAACCCCACCCAGTGCAAAGACAGGAGATTGTACCGCAGTTGGCACCTATGAACATCATTACATAGTTCTTCCTGCCAAGGAAATGTAGTTCTGCCACAACTTTTTCAATGCAGGACACAAAAAGGAGGATATCTGGGTGGATGCATTTTTATACATTGAAAGGATGGAATAAACAGTGTGCAGTATCAGTATCATTAAAAGCAATAACTAGCTCTAGAAGGATTGATGATGCTTCGGGCTCCCAAAGGATGGATGAAACAAAAGATCTAAGCTTGGTTAATCAGGGAGACATTCAATGGATTATATTTTGAAACATTTTTCCCCAAGGGATGATGATATCGCAGGCTTGATGAAAACAAATGATATAACAGGTTGTTGGAATAATTTGATTGTAATTTAGTTTTATCTCTAGACAACAACAGGTATCAAGATCCTCTTTATGATTATATATTTTGGTAGTTACCCATCACAATGGAGTATGCCAAGTTGCCCCATTGCATGGTACATTCTTCTCTGATCCATTTCTGATTCTGTTCTTCCTAGCATTGAATTGTGGGGGTTTTGGTAGTAATTAGAGTAGTAAAAAATGGTAGGACTGGACTCATTGATTCTCGCTTCCTCTATGTCAAGTGTAGCAACTATTTGGATCACAGGAAGCTGACAGAACTTAAACAATGGCAAAATCAAATTGGATGAACATAGTTTTGCAAGACTAGGGAGACATTGATATTGAATCAATTGAAAGTGTATAAGGCTAAAGTTGAAATGTTCTGCAACAAGTCACAGCTGTCTACATGTCTATCAAGATATCTTCACCAATCAAAATTCAAGGGAAATTTGGAGCTGAGGCATGGTTTTGCTGACATGGAGAATACAGGATGTTAAGCAGGGCCAGTCCGGAGGAAAATATTTATTGCAAGTATGTACAGTCAAATTACCTTAGCTAACATGCTTCAAGGGTAAAGGTATGATATGTCTCTTGTAAAAATCAGACATATGACCAATGCATAGAACATACTCCATAGATGTTGAAAATGGAATGCTAGGCTGATTTCTGTCATTTCCATTATTGCTGCTCCTTTTGTGACATTGCATGCTATCACAACAATGCTCACTTGCTCAGGTCCCAGTCTAACAGCATTTCTCCATGAAGTCTCCAATATCATTATGCTCCATTCCACGATCAACAAGAGACTACTGCTGAAACATGCAAACAGAAGTTAATCACTACTGTTTCTCATCGGTTGTTTGTTAGTTGTGTTGAGTGGTGAGGATCTGAAGTCAGCATATGGATGTAAAAAGAGGGATGAAGAAACATAATTTATTAGTTTGGGGCCCATCAGAGCAAGCACACAGCATGGATGTGAACTCCTTTTCTAAATTGCATGACTCATTTGATGACTTGGAGTATAAATTTTCCACCGAGAGATCTTCTGGAATGACTCTATATGGTTCAATTCATATCAAACTCAGACTATCTGCTGCAATTCATCATTTCTCTGGTGGTTCACCTCATAATGTCATGCTTATGGAATGTCATGTGTTTCAGTTATAGCTTAGGGCATTGATGATGCTGTAAGCAAAACCCCATCCATGCCATCAAAGCAAATGAGGCAATGTTTCGACTACACAATGAGTACATGAAATTACAAAATGATTTTCTTTAATGTATGCTAGTGACTTTGACCTTATTTGTCTTGCAGTTGATATGATGTTGATCTGATCATAAATCTATGAGCTGCTGATTTTGCTGACCTAGAAATGTGGACAAGATTGTTTCATTATTTTAGTAGGGCTCAGGTTGGAATGGTTTTGCAGGGTGTGCCCACTTATGTAATTTCAGGTAGGTGGGCTGATGTTAGACATCTGTGCAGTATCAGCAATTATCTTGCCTGTGCCACTTCTGAAGTTGGATTATAGCTGAAAAAGGGAGACACCAGCATTCTAAAGCCAGGTAACAAAATGGTAGGATTTCAATGGTTGTGGTGACTTACATTACCGGGCATTGCATCACTAGAACAGATGATGCATATCACTCTCAAGTTATTACAAAAAATGCAACATTTATCATGTAACCGTTACTAGTAGATTATATTCAGTGACCATAAAGTTGGATGACAATGGTGTACCAAATGATCTTGTTGGTGGTGGGCATCACTTCTGGGATTTGCCTTGTCAACAGGACCCCCAGCTTCTATGCAGAAGAAATTCATTAAAGCATTCAATGAGAGAAAAGATTGTGATTCAAGGGCTGAAAAGGCAAATGTTAACAAGTACTTTAAGAGGAAGATGTGATTTTTTAATTGGTATTGACATGCTGCTTAGATGTTATGTGAAATCCCCATACTTGGGAACTGATATGTCAGCAAGAGACACATCAACATCATCGCCTCTTCTGCTCAACCAACACAGTAACCAGCATATTCCTCCTCGTCCTATTCTTCTTCCTCATCAGATAACTTGTTCTTTTCTTCAACAATGTCACCTGCTTGCCAATGGTACATGCAGAGTTGTATTGTCTAACTTCTTTGGTATCTTCATGTATGCAGTTTCCAGCTTATATATCTCTTACATCACCAATACAATTCTTTCTTGAAAGGTTTAGACTTGGCAATCACAGCCATAAGCTTGCTGATGGATGGCTAGGATGAAATCATCTTCATCTATTGCATTCTTTGTTTCCGGATACTCACCACCAATTCAATAAACTTACCTTGATGTTCAAGCATGACCATCTTGTCACTGTGGCTTTGGTGATTATTGTATTGATCATGTAGACATTTGGATGTATATGATGAGCTCCTGAAATTTGCAAACGGAGAGATCAATCACTCAACAACAAAACATCTCATGCTTGTGTATCTTTGCAGTGAAGATTTGTGAGCGGTATCAAGGCAATACAGGAATTAAGCAAGAGATCCTCTCATTGCAAGGCCAAATAGATGCATGCCAAACTGTCTCCTTTGCTGTCTTTTTCTACAAAATACATGCAACAACCAGTGATGAGGCAATGTTGTCATTAATCTCCATGGAGGGTGGTTTACCATTGTCTAATGCTCTCAGGTTGTACGAAATACAGCTCAAAACAGCATAAATGATATGAGGAAGAAAACAAGGCCCATAAAATACTCTGCAAAAACATGCTGGTGTATCATAGAGAGAATTTGCCAGCTTGGTTCTTGGTTCCACAAAACCAAATAATTATAGGTCATCGTTATTATCTAGCAGCATAGAATGGTTGATGGTTGACAGTTAAATGATAATTTGGTCATTGTACAACTTGAAGCACTTGATCTAGGCTTTTTACTTGTTTGGAGACAAACACACTTCTATGAACTGAATAGCATGGTTGAGAGCAGCATCAGGAGTCCCTGCAAGACCTGAAAAGTGTCCTCAATTTCACCCTTCAAAGCATCTATAGTTGTAGGATGAATGGATGCTTCAACTCATGGTTTATTCTTGGCATCCTTTAAACAATACATCATCTGTTGGATGTTAGTTCTTGCATGTTCAGTGATCCTTCTTTTCAACTTCATTTTCTACTAGACAATGGTAGATCTCATGCCACATATAGGGCTTGAAGGCATTGAGCTTGGCCTGACATCAGAAGGTTAAAACATGTGTGCCTTCCCCTCCTTCACAACCTCATCCATGTTTTCATCATCTTTAATGATGGGGAACACTGGGTCACCAATTACCATTCAGCTGAACATGATTGGTTTTTGACAAACATGATTTGTACACTCATGGCTGCAGGTACATGAGTGAATAAGGAAGGAGCATCTCGGGTTTGATTTTCATCTTCCAAGGGTGGCCAAATGCTTCAATCGGGTCATCCATGGTGTTATTTAGTTGTTGGAGTGCCTATGCGATCATGTAGTCAATGCTGATGACATATGAAGTGACATCAGTAGCTTAGGCAGCAATGATGGGTAGGAGGGACACTGCCAAATTCATGGGGATATATTGTTGGTGCCCATTAGTTAAGCAAGAAGGCAAAGTGACGGCATTCATTGCGGTGATGAAGTTCATTATCGATGCCGGCCAGCCAGATAAGACGGCTTGTGGGGAATGGTTTCTGTTCTACTAGCCTTCCCGTCCATCCAATCTCTTAATGCCAAAATCTCTCACTCAGGCAAGTACATTTTAGGCTTATCTGATTACTCTGGACCTGCTCTCATGGGTTGAATGTGCACCTCATGTGTACCAGCAGGGGAGGTAGTGGTGTCTTTGTGTCAAGATGTTGCCTCTTTTCTGTCATTGCCTTGTGAGGGTTGCTTGGTAGGAAGATAATACCGGGTGAGTACAATACAGTAATACACAAGGTGTACCATATTATGGTATTGTACGATAACATACTATATAACTGAAAGGTTAGTTTTCTACTGTAGCAACAATGACAAAATTGTTGTCCGGCCTCAACTCCCAACGTTGGATCTCGGGGTTCTACCCTTCACGGGCCGTCCCTAGAAAGCTAACCATTGTTCTTTTCAATTACCCAGATATATTATCGATATCATCTTTTGCTCGTAATAAAACCAATCGATCATGACCTCACCGACACTGACCCTAGGGTCCGCTCTCCTAGCATTTTCGCCCTCTCTCTCCCTCCTCCTGCTGTTCGTGTCCCCGAAACCCCAATTACTGATCTTGGCAATCTGCAGCGCCTTTGCCTACCTCATGTCGGCTCTCTTCAGCAGTGCGTTGTGGTGGCTGTTCTCTCTGATACCGGGTAGCGACGATGGATGGGGCGCGCTCTTGGCACTGGTGTTACCCAGTGTGCTTTGCCAATGCATAGTGAGATGTGGGTTCGTCAAAATGTACTTTCGTGTCGAGGATGTGATTCGAAGGAGTGTGGCAAAGCACGAGGCCGAGACGGCCGCCGAGAGCAACGACAACAGCGGCGATCATGCCGAAACGAACGCACTGCAGCTCCAACTAAACGATCTGTCGTGTTCTGTCGCCTCCGGAGCGGGCTATGCATTTCTCCACGCGCTCTTTTTGTACGGTACTCTGTTGGCGAGTGAGTCGGGAGAACAATACAGTTCAAGCAATAGCACTCCTAGGGATGGAACTCTCTATCAATCGAGTTGTACTGCACTTCCAAGTTTGATAAACGGGGCGCTCATTAGTGGAATGTTTTCGATATTGGATGTTCTTTGGATGTGCAGTGTTTTCTATGGCATGAGAAGAAGGAGCATGTATTTCACATACAACAATCACACTATGGCAAAGTCGATAATAGAGAGCATGATGTTTTGTAACGGTCTTCCCGATTCTTTAAAAGGAGGAAATGCTGCCTTGGGATTGGTCGTCGTCACTCACCTTGCTGCTTCCTTTTCGATGGCTCCCAATATGAAAGAGGAGGGCTGCCGAATTTCTTTGCCTTTGTTGGGAGCAATCGTTGTTCTGGTGGGCGTGCTTTTTGTGAGGGGAGTTAGGGGGCATTATTTGCCGCAAGATCAAAGGAGAAGGATTGGTGGGATGAGAGGGGAGGATGGCAGGGATGGTGGGACTAGTGAACATCATGTTGATTAGCTTTCATGCTTTATCTTTAATGTACAAATTTCTTCAGGAAAGGTCTATGATAAGTGCATTAAATTACAAGTAAGAAACAATGCTGGATAATAGATCAATTGTAGGGTCGATTGTTTTGGATGCCGTCCAGAATAAGAATTTTTGGTTTTGAATAAGACACTTTTATACTTATAGGTAACTGAAATCAGCACTTCTGATTGAATTCAGCAAGGGCAGACAAACTGGCTGCAAATGATTAGTATCCTTGGTCTACAGGAGTCAATGCATTGTTGTTTTTTCTGCCACACAATATGAATGTAAGAATGTATGGAATGTGCAAACTATGAAGAAAGCATGCAACACTGAATGCTTACATACATACCACTTATACATCAGTCACTGACAACAAGAACCCATGCTAGAACAAGGGAATGCCATTACAAGAACTTGCGACCTGCTGTTGAAAAATCATGACTTGCCCTGTGACCCCTCGTGATGTTGCTTAACTGCCCTTTTGAAAAGTCATTTCCAGTGATTGCGACCTTGTGACATTGATGAAACCACATTATGGTACCACATCTATGAAACTTTCATGGGGGAGAGGAGTGATGTCAAGAAGTGATTTCTGTGAAATTGATGCCATATTTGTCGTAATAGATCCTAGAATATGGTGAAATTAGTTTATTTGAAAATCATCCAGTCATGGCAACTCCATGCCATTGTAAACATGGAGTTTTAAATTCTTTTAGTGACAGTCCCTTGGCTAGAAGTGCTAAATGCTATATAAACCTGATTGTAATTTAAACACTAAATTATAAGAGCCACCAAGCTAGATTCCTAGACATTTGTATTTTTGGCAGGGTTATCTCAACTCAAGGTTATTCTGCAAGCAGAATAACAACGCGGCGCCTTGGTCCTGGCTGCATGCAGCTGTCTGCTAGATTGAAAATAGGTACGAGATGACTAAAAGGTAGGTAGTGGGACACGGTATGTACTAGGATATGACAAAGTCCCTAAAGTAACGGGCTAATGGACTATATACTAGACAAGTATGTGTCCCCTCGTGTACTTATAATTCTTAGCTACATCTCGTCACAACAGTGGCAAGGGGACGGTGGGCATGGTAAACTTTTTTGGAGGGAGTTAGTCTGGAGGAAGCTAGCATTTCGATTGGTTGAGTTGGTCAATCAATTGAAGATGAAGATTGTGAGGCCACAAGTGTCGTGGCCATGGGATGTGCATTGGAGAGATGGCAAGCTGTGTGGTACTCCCATGATATTTTGTCTTACAGGCAAGTGTGGAGACAGTCTGTACTGAGTAGGGCAGTATCTACGTGGGGTAGCATGGAGGTACTGCTACGGTCTAGTGACGTCCTTAGCTGGCTACAGATAGGGCAATACGACGCGGATACAACTAGGCAGCTGCCTTAGCAGCTGGCCCTAGTCTATCAAGGAAATCTCAACTCGGTGTAACTAATGAAATGACTACACAATTTGATTCTCCTTTCAGGAGCAACATTTACATACGGGTAGCTCCCAGTGAATCCCAGTGGTTGCCAAGAAACCCCCTGATGTTGCTGAAAGTCACTAGATGTCATGCAACATGATGGAGGGGGTGGGTACATGACAACAATGGAGTAACATAGAGACTGTCTCAAGAGAAATAGAGAAAATCATATGGTATGAATGACAGCTTCGAAATTATTCACAATGATGTCTTTTGTACATCATCCCAAGTGGATTGAGTTTGACAAGGTGGCTGGTTGACCAAAGACCCCATCAAGAATCCATTCAACCATGCTCCAACCATCAAGATTCAATGGTCTACATGCAATTGATGTGAGGTATCCTGCAAAGAGCTTCCCAACAAGGTTCATCTGTTGGGGGCCAGAGTATGTTCGATAGAGATGATCCTCGACTCTGAGTAGAACTTTTCTCCACTGGGAAAGGGACCACAAGGACGAGAAAAATTCATCTCGCTGAAGTATGGCTTATTTGGAAGCTGCCCCATGGGACCCAGTCACCAAGTGGGACCTGTACCTGTTCACCGTCAAGTATCCAAGCAACAATTAGATGGCAAAACACTTAACACATGCATGAAGAATTCTCTCTAGACCATAGCCAAGTACACAATCCTTGGTGATAATGTCATTTGGTGGCTTCATAAATACTTAATCAGCCCAAATGAAGTTTGAAGGTTTCCTTAGTCATCACATCCAAGTACTGGGATATATTTAGAAAGGATGGTTACATCATCATGTGAGAATTCTCAAAATTTCCTGCTCAATCCAAGGTTCAATGAGGCAAAAAATGCCATGAAACATAACAACACAGAGACAGACATGTTGAAACTCTGAGAGTTGTTTGAAGGCTGCCATGATGCAGGCATTTGTAGGGGCAAATACAAACACATTTGGGTGAGAAAGCCCATCTTAGACAACAAGGCAACAAATGAGGGTCTTAAAAATCTGATACAACCACTGAAAGTTAGTTGTTGCCTTGGTGGAGTCTGCAATGGCTGGGGTGCACAAGAGGGACTGTGGGGAAGCCGCTAGTTCATCCGGTGCCATTAGATCGGAAGAG
>JALLPD010001181.1:0-12794 GCA_036940065.1 Cyclotella cf. meneghiniana
TGAATTCTTTCGCTTACCACAAAAACCCACCGGCGATCCCCATTGTCCCCCCATGGTTCGCAGGGCAGCGTATCTTTGCGTTGATTAGGGAGAGGATGGATATTTTGGACGGAGAAGATGATCTGGGACCTGATTTCCTTGCACCCGTCCCTCTCCCTGAGGTTGGTGTTTGAGATGCTGAAGAATAAGCTGTTCAGGATAGTGAAAATGGTGCAGCAGACAACGTGGGCACCATTGAAGAAGGAAGTTCTCATGAGAATGCTCCTGACATTCAGCGGCCCGGTATTGGTGTCTGCACCCCAAGAGCAATCGCTTGATCGGCATCCAACCATGAACCTGATCCAGATGCCGGCCAGAGACCCAGTATTGAAGGTCTATGTGTTCGTACACCAAGAAGGAATGTTGTCTCGTCATCCAACCAGGCTGTAAATTTCCACGAGTTGATACAATTCATGATGGTGCATGCGGATGCCGAAGCTCATACGGAGCAAAGGCATCAAGTTGAAAGAGAGGAGATGGAGGACAGACGTCGCCCTGAACGTGAGGAGGCAGAAGAGAGGTACAGGTGTCAGCGAGAAGAGGCTGAAGATAGGAGGGAGGAGAGGATGATGAGGATAATGCAGATGTTCATATCCAGCATGACTGCTGGAGGACAAAAACAAAAGAGAGGTGATGACAACTCAAGAGATGGTTAGGTTACATTTGTTTTTGTTACCTTACATTAATTTGGATTCAATTAAAATGTCATCTTATATCTATTAGTGTGCAGTTAAAGTATTATAGTTATTCGTATAATTCATTTACATTTACATTCAAAGATGGCATATAGACGTTGAGGATTTGGTTTATTCCAACCCTTCGTGCACGTAAATTGAACAAAAGAATCATGACTTTCATCATTAGTTTTCGCTGTCCAATTGATTTGAATTCTATTCGATCTTTAACCTTGGGAAACGATGCTTGGAATGCTTGCATTCCCCACTCTGCAGATTGCCGTATTGACGTGGCTTCCACAGCAAGATTCATCTGCTCCAGAGTCATACCAACAGCAGGCGAATCTGATTTTATCAAAAATGTATAACTGTTACGTGCAACTGCAGAGTCAACTACGCATCGCCCACCGCAAGACTGGAAAATATTCTCTAGTTTGTCATATATGTTTCCAAAAATTGCCACCATGCTATCATGAACGGTTCCCAAAACTTTGTAACAGCAGAGTGGAAGTGTTCCATTGGGGCAGAAAACAAGAACAGCATTCACGTAGTGGTCACACATCCACCCATTATAGTAGAAGTTTTGCTCCTCATGGTTGCCGGCAGATTGTATCATAAGCTTGATCCCATCCATTGTACACGAAACATCTCTGAGAGCAGGATGGCATTCCACAACTGCATCTTTGTATTGTTGTATCTTCTCAACATTCGGTTGTTGAATCTTCGCATCTTCCTTCCGATGCAATACGGAGATGAGAATAATTATAGAAAACAATAAGTAATCAGAAACGCAGGTCTGTGCCATACCAAATATCACTTCCAATAAAAATTTTGACCCACGAGTCCTTGTCCATACCAAGACTAAACCAAGAGCATCAGACGCGCTTACAAGTCTGGGTCGTCCTTTACCACGTCCAACTTTTTGAACTGGAGTCATTAAACCATTCTTGGAATATGGGGAGAAGTTCTCAAAGTAGTAGTCAAAGTCATGGAAAACAAAAGAGCAAGTTGCACAGTCTAACCCTGTGAGTGTGATCATGGCTTGATCACTTCGTGAATTATATGTCCTTCTCCATGCACTCTCGTTCCGCAGTAACAAAGCACAACGTGGGATTTGACATTGACATTTTCTCTTCTCCGTTTCAGTCAGTTGGGCATAAAACCGTCTTCTATAGCATGAATGCATGTAGTCACTTTGCTTACTGATGACTTCTTGCTCAAAGATAATTGCCACTAGCATTACATCATCAACAGAGAAGCGCATTGCAGGAAAGAAGATGGAAGCTTCCCAAGAGGGACGTGACGGTCTACAGGGAGGGGCTGCTTTATAAATGTCAGACGGGGGAAAACAGAAATTGGGGCAATGGACAGAATGTGGTAAAAATTAATACATATTTTGTGAAAATGATTTTTCAATGCGTTGTTGGTACAAATGAGCGTTGACTTCGCATTTTGTGAATTTTTGTGAATTTGAGTTTCAGGTATGCTCCAATATGTGAGCTCTGAGTGAAATTATGTTGTTCCTAGCGTTCGAGTTGTTAAACTTGTCACTATGGTTCCTGTCATTTAGAGATAAAAATAGCGAAAAAAATTATCCCTCTAGTTATTTTAATTTTTTGTTAGACCTCTCAATCTCGTGGGTTTTACTGATTTTTATCTCAGACGTTTTCTACATGTAGTAGGTAAATATTGGTAGTACTGGCGGTACAGCTGGGAGATGTTTTTTGCTACCTCCTACCGTATATCACGGTTTTTAAGACCCCACGGATTATAAGATATGTTTTGCCGATTTTGTTGACAATTGTGTTTTTCACCTTGTAAAACTCTCACGGAGGTTCTAAACACATCTGAATTCAATTCTCCTTGTTCGGAGCAACACGCCCATATGTATAGCTTCCCATTACTCCGGTTGGTTGCTGAGTTGTGGCAAAAAGCCGTAAAACTCACAACAAAAAACACCACACACAACACACACATGACCGCGAAGACATAAATAAACTTGACGCACGAGCAGCAAGTGCTGATTCTGCCATTGCACGCAGCCTTCTGCAATGACAGCAATGAGATGGCAAAGACATCTTCTTTCCCAAGATGGGCGGGCTGCAAATGTTGCGGTCATTGTTGCTCAATTGTGGATGGCGCGATGAAGTTCATTTTGGATTATCAGTGTTGAGAATGGTGTGAGGTAAACAAGGGGGTCATAACTGGACGACCACGATAAAAATGTGGGCTGTGAGTGGAAAACAGCAACGATTGTGGGGCTCGAGCCACCTCGTTACGTATTGTACCCTGACAGAAGTAAGTTGACAAGATACTTTTAATTTTTTGCCCGTCATAGCATCGCTAGCTTTGCAAATATTATAAGATATGTTTGAAAGTATCTTTTGACATTTTCCGGGTCTTAAAATCCGTGATATACGGTAGGTTATACGGTCTTACCTATACTGTTGTGTCACTTAAAACCCGCTTTTTAGAGTGTTCCGATTGGGGTTAATATCAATAACGGTAATTTCGAGATTACGTGATGATCGGACGAGACTTTAGATGTGGCCGCGCCGAATAATTCCCAGTTTTTGCCCATTATTCCCCGTTTTCGCCCACTGTGCCAAGCGATTTGCCCTGTCACATGTGCTGGGTGCATTTGAAGGAGTTGCAACTACCTGGCAAAGTGGGGTGTCACAACTGACATTTTCGGAGTTCATTATACTTTGTTGACTGGTATCGACTCTGAGTATAGACTGGTGTTATCGTCAGGGAATCGACTGTACGACGGTGTCAATTATAATAACATATACTAAAACCCACGTAAAAATGCCAACAATATCTCTCGGCATGGCAATTAATCGACGCCTGCGGCGACGTTCACAAAGATTTTCAGAAGTGAACCTATAATCATGATGTCACTCACGCCTGATGTTACTTGTAATAAAAGTATTTCCCCATCTGAGTGATTTCCCTCCCCCGCCTCTTACGCATCATCGCATCAGTTCCAAACGTCGAATTTCACTAAAATGACTTTGGCGAGGTTCAACTCGCGAGAAACTCTCGATGCTGATGACGAGATAGTGGATTCAGATGCAGTTGAAATCACTGGTGAGGGGGTTTCTTTTATTCAATGATGAATTCATTGGTCGTTTGGACTCTATCGACAAACTTTTCACAACCGTCCGTCTCCATTTATGAGGGTAGGTCATTCCAACAACCGTCGAGAACGAAGCGACACCGAAGAAGAATTCGGAATCAATCTCCCACACAGTACACACTCTCTCCTTTTCACCGAACCCGTCCTCTCCTTTCCATTTTGGTTTGCAGTCTCGACTGCTAGTTTATCTTTTTTTGTGATGCTCTTAGCATTGATAAATAACATGAGTGGATCTACTGAAAAGAATGTGTTCGGTGTACCGGTGAATGTTTCACCGGCTGTAAAAGCGAGTCAATATTGTGGTCAGTGATACCATGCTTCTGACCAATTATATTTTATGATGGCTCTGAATCTAAAAAAAATCTTTTCGTTGATTTCATCAAGCACTCTTAATCAGTAAGTGATAACTAAACTCTCTGGTTTCAACACAGCGAGGATGCTCACAACGCTAAGTCGAGTTTATTCTAATACCAATTGAGGCTAGCATTATTAATGGAAGAAGAAATTCCTACTGGTATCTACCTTCTACGAAGAATCAGAAAATCCTCACTTAAAGCGGCGAACATCAATTACATGAAGTTTATTGGATCATCCGTCGTCAGGATTTTACTTGGATATACGTTTCTTGTAAACGTCTTCTTCGTTATAGCTCAAGGTGACCGCGTGCTCCAAATCTTTTACGATATGCTTGCCCTCAGTAAGTCTTGCGGAAAGACTCTCTTACTTGTTCAGTCAAAATGATTTTTCTTACGCTTTTTGTTTTCTCCCTCGTTATGTGTAGACTTTGTCGAAATGCTTGATGATATATCCTTTCTGCTAGCCACGATGGATGTTTTCGGGAAACGCTTGAAGCGTGCAACGACGAAAAAATGCTTTCGTGCCGAGTTCCCACATCAAAGTATAGGTAGAGGCAAAGGACTCTCCGTCTTTCTCAAAACTGTGTACTTCTTAAATCTACTTGTTTTTCTGCTGTTACTGTTAGTCGTATCTGTTCGACAGCAAAAGGGGTACTTCAACTGTAACTCAATTACTTTGACATTTGGCAATGATATTTGGGAAGATGCAATCGTAAAAACTCAGAATGGATACAATAAGACGACGCTCCTTTACTCCTTCTTTAATGGGGTGTATGAGCAAAGTGGATCTCAAGACGGAAGACCTGTGTACGTAGAGCGAAATAAATTCAACAATGCACCTTATATCAGCAAGGTCGGGGCACAGGTTAAGTATTGCAGGACATTACAGGCTTGGGTGTTTACTCACGAGAACATACAAAAATCGACCTCTGACAAGGTAAAATAATGTTCATGTTCTTTTTATGATATTATGTTGATCACTAATTCTTGGGTCCTTAAAATTTCAAAATTTCCTTAGTCGGAATGTCCATGGTTGCTCAAAGCGAATTCTCTAGAGTATGATTTGCTTGATGTCCCAGCAGACAGTTGGTCTGTTTGGGTTGGAACAATCACTAACGCGGATGTTTCAGTCTCATGCAATTCATGCAGCGATAGCGTCGATTGCAATCTAAATGGAGAATGCCTTGGTGGGAAATGTGAATGCGATAAATCCGACGTAGGTTGAAAAGTTTTTGCAACATGAAACATTTGGACGAACCTAATACACTTATTCCACATAAATTCTTACTATGAAGGCTTCCGTTCGAATTTTCGGATTGCGTTGCCAGCACAAGCTTAAAGAAGAATGTGCATCAATCAAAGGTATGTGAGAATTACTTTGAAAAGTAATATGTGTGTGATCACATCAAACACCTTTTCTGAAACCAAATGTCACCAGGCAATGATGATCAAACATGGCTTGTTGGTACTTGGCCAAATAGAAGCTTATTCACCGCTTACAGTCGGCCAACGTATGGATGGTATGGCAACACATTTGAGAAATACAATTTGACGCAAGATGATAGCTTGTTCTTGATATTTTCTGGTTCTCGTTGGTTGGGTATCGTTTTCAACGGAACCAGACTTCAAGATGCAGAATTTTGGAAGTCAACTGCGACAGGTGAGAGTCTACGTAATGCTTTATTTTGCAGTGATAAATTATTCAACGCAAATGATTTAATGCAACTAAAAGTTGTGATGGGTTGTTCCTGTCACGTGTAGAATACCATCCATTCTGGAGCGTTGAACTCATGCAAACAGTCTTTGTATCGGATCCTACAACGGAATCAACTCCTGTGGGTGTTGACTTTTATGATATCGGCGAGCAGGGTAAGCAACATGCAGTATTACGTGAGCATTCATCACGCATACTGCTCTTCATTGATTATAGTCAACTTTGTTTTTTGGTTTAGGAGAGCAGTACGGACCTATTGGTGTACTTTATCCCATGCAATATCCACCTGGTCGAGGATACTTTCGATGCGATATACCTTGAGGAATCATCGGTTTTCTCTCGCAAAAGGATTCCATGAATAGTAATCATTTATCGATGACAACTGTCCACTAAATGCTCTAGAGAGAGAGGGGAAATGTGGAGACCGTTCTTTTTTAAGAGCGTTCTTAGAAATTAAGAACACCCGAATTGGCCTGTACAAGAATTACAGCCATAACAAAAATAATGTACTAACTTGAAATCTGTTTTAATTTTAAAATTTGTTATGGTTGTAATTCGTGTATTGGCCGATTATGGTGTTCTTAATTTCAAAGAACGATCTTGTTTAAGAACCGAAAAGTCGACCGACTGCATAAACAGACGATGTGAAGTGAGCAGTCAAGAAAGTGTGCAACGAGGCTCGCATTGACACAGCTGCATCGTTGATAGTTGAAAATTGAGGAATGTTTATTGTTGTATAATTTTGATAGATCTGCATTGTCATATGTTTTGATTTTCTCTGAAAAAAATGGAGGCAACTTCAAGCATTTTTGAAAAGCTTTAGTTGTCAAGCTTTTTTAAAAGTTTACTTGTCGTACAATTGAGATTTTTTCTCCTCCTTCCGCTCCTCCTGTTCCTTGTGCTCCTTGTACACCTCCGGCTTCTTCTGCTCCTCCTGCTCCTTTTGCTCCTCCTTCTTCTCCTCCTCCTCCTGTCCTCCTCTTCCTGCCCTTCTTACTCCTTCTTCTCTTCCTCCTCCTTCAGCCAATTTTTTTCAATATGATTATCTGCTAAAATACACATAAATATCATCAAATGAACATTATAGTAATTTGAGAACAGATTTTCAACCTCCTACCTTTTTACCTTGAAATTTTAAATGTGGTATTAGTGCTGCCTCATGCCCTGTGTGGGCCATAAAATGATCACAAAAATGGCCTATATTCTAAATGTATAGCCCATGACCAGCTTTTGTGCGCTTGATATCTTGAAAACAACTGCAAAAAATGGCTAATATCCTCAATGTTTAGGCTGTGACAGAAATTGATCAGCCTAGGAGTGAACTATGTTCAACTCCGTGTTAGGGCATTGATGTAGGCCCCTTTTATGCAATTTATTTTGTAGAAAAGGTCAAAGCACGATGGTTATTATGTAGAGATACATGTTATCTTGGAATGGAGATTATTTTTAAAATGTTATTACAAAAGAGGAATGTTTGTGTAAAAATATTTGTTGTGATGTGTAAAAATATTTGTTGTGAAGTGAAGTATTTCAATGTGAAGTATTTCCTGTGATGTGAAGTATTTTTCTGTGAAAAACGATTCATGTTTTCTTGTGAACATACTTCTTGTGATGTGAAGTATTTTTACTTCCTCTTGTCCAAATATTTTCTAATTTCTGGAAGAGGGCCTTTGGGAGGTTCCTGTTGGAAGCTCCTAGAGCTTACATGTGTAAGTAGATATTTGGCCCATTGCAATATCTGGGTTTGTGATGATGTCTTGGCTTGTGAGTGAAACTCACAACAATTAGCTGAGTGTATAACTCAACACTAAGTTGCATGTTTGTTATCGTACGATAAGGACATAAGCAGTTTTATGGCGAAAGTTTTAATGATATTGGGAACTGTGTTTACACAATCTATTTGTTGGCTTCCTTAAAACTGCTGCCAACTAGCATGGTGTGACATAAGCAGTTTTATGGTGGAATGTTTTAAGTAGGAAAAAGACGGGTGTTTCCCAGTCGATTCGATTTATTTTTATAAGCTATATTAATGATTATGAGGACTACCCACTGTTAGTCCTCATGCTTTTATCACGTAAATTAAGTAATATTCAATTTTCAAGGAGATTGGCTGCAGGCTAGGGCAGTTGCAAGACTCAGTCCTTGCCACAACTACCAGTGGAATTTTATTCCAAGAAAAAGTTTCTGAGGAAGAATACATCTTTTGGATGTTTCTTTCTGACAGACATACTGACCATGCATGTAGGTTTTGTATACTGTTTTTTGAGAAACTAGTATTCTGTGATTATGAATATCCTTTGTAATACACAAAGTGAAAAGGACAGTTCTTGTGTTCTGATTTAGGACCCTCTTTGGGACCTTTTCTACATAAAAAGATATGTGGATACTTGGCTCATGTCATGGTGTTGTCCTTTTGTGGGACTATAAAGGGTGGAAAAGCCGGTTCAGAATTTGATTGCCCCTTTGGTATGCCCAAGGGCATAGTCCTAGATAGTGGTGTCTAAGTGCTTTTTGGTTATCAGAAAAGACTGGCCAAGATATGACTTTGCTTTGTCCTTTAACTGGAGAGAGACTGGCGCACAACAGTCATCAAGTGTCTCATCAAACAACTCCCTTGTAGGTGCCCCAGTAATGATGCTTGTTCTGATGCTTGTAATCATCTTCTACAATTGCTCTGAGACCTGCCATTTCATGTTTGCATTTAGAATTTGGACAAGATATTAAGTAGCCATGTGGGCTCTAAGGGTCTTAGGGCATGTTTTGATAGATGCTAAAATGCATAGTCCAGGATGTCTCAATTTGAGCATTTGTTGTTAGCTGACATTTATCATTGCTATTGAGATTTTATCAAGCCATATTTTTTCTGAATGACTAAGACAATTCCTTATGGTACTCATTCAGGATATTGCTACCAAGAATGAGGTCCAACCCTGGTTTGGTCATTGCATATTTGAGGTACACAATAATATCTGTCATACACAAAATACCTGGCTTTATGAAATACTGTGTGTTTGCAGAATACTCAAAGAACTTTACTCTGGTTTTCACTTTTTTCAGTTGTTTGGAAGCTTTCATTTCACATATGCGAAGACTTTGTCACCTGCCTAGTCAAGAAGGGAAAGGTTGTCTCTTCCTTTTGATAGAAAGTAAAGGTCTCCATCAGACCAAGAGTCCATTAGGACCTTTATTTTATACTTCGATGACTCCTCAGAGGTTGTTTGTTGACTCTTGAGGATTGACTTGCAGTTGCTGGTTCCATTATGTGCTTCTTGCATTTGTCAGTCCAACCCACCTTCTTGAGTTGCTTGGGGACTCCATCTTATGCTTCCCTTCCCTATTGTTTTAATTGTGCTGGTGGGTTTGGTATCAAGTTTGGCATTATATTTGATATTCTCATGGACCAGTATAAGGGCTCTATTACTGACAGGAGTGGTGTTCTCTGTCAAATTGTACTGTGTCTGCCACTTAGCAGGACACATGCACAACAGGTGAGTTGTGAGATCCATGTTGTCCAAGGGCAATACCCTCTTGTTTGCCTGACTAGCCTTTGGGCTGTGCAGGTACAGTAGCATCTCAAGATAGCTGTTGAGCTGTTCCACTTGGACAAAAATAGACATATTGAAACCCTGTTGGGCTTCTTCAATGTATTGGTAATGTAGTACTTGAGGGCCTTGCCCTGTCATGTTGGAACACCTGGAGAAGGTGAACCGTGATGCACTCACAAAAGGAGTCCCAAGTCTTGATGGGAGTCTTGATGTGAGTGACTCCAAAGACATCTTCCCAAGGAGTGCAAGTCACTTTGGCATTGATGATCTTTCCCTGGCTTAATTTGAGAGAAAATTTCCACATGTTCTCATGCCTTCACTCCTTCTGTGGCGGAAACAAGCTTTGCAGCTTGTACAGCCTTCACTGCCTTTTCATGATTTGCCTTAGCAACAGATAGGGGTATTGGACCTGCCTTGGGGTTTGCATTTGTGCTCTCCCACTTAGTGCCCTTTTTTCCTTGGTGTTGTCCCCTTTCATATATTCCCCTTTTGTAATCTCTATGTCAAGAATCAGTGTTATGATAGTATTCTTGGCATTGGTGAAGCTTGTGTCAAGCCCCATCTGCTTGCATGCCCGAATCACAGTGCATATATGCACTAAAAATTGCTAGGGTCCCAGACACCCATATGCTAGGTAGAGTCAATTTAAATTATGTGTTCTTTTTGTTTTTCTTGAGGACATCTGAACAGGATCCTGCTTGGGAATATAGCTTACAGGAAAAATTCTTTCCTCTAAAGCCAATTTTTGCTCCACTCACTTGAGACCTTCCAGAATTGATTTAGAGAAGGGGAAGGCTTGTAGGGCTTCTCCTAGATACCACACACAGAAATAGCTTTTTGAAACTTCTTGGAGGTCTGGGGGAAAAATTGTGCCCAGTGGTGTGCAGTTATGTTGGTTCTCTGTATGATAAATATTAATTCCTCAACTGTATATTGGTCTAATGGAGGGCCTTTAAGTGTGGAAGAAAGTACATACTTTGGAGTTCAGCTATCATATCATAGTGGCCTAAGCTGATTGTTAGAAGGATTTTGGTTTCAAAATGAGTGGAAGCTATTTATAGCTTTTTGATTGATTGAAAATAAGGACTCACACATGTGAGTCCTCATGATTTTATCATGTGATTTACATTATAATCAATTATTCAGCATGGCATGACATTTTTTAAGTGAGCTGTTACATTAGTCAGCCCTACATATGTGAAGTATTTTCAGTGAAGCTGTCAGGTGAACTTCTTTGTGACATTTTTTTGGTGATGTGAAGGTTTCAAGTGAAGTGAAACCTTTCCAATCTTTCTGTTCAATCTTTTGTCTGTTCTATTGGGCAAGCCCTGAGAACATCATTGGCTCACATCAAGATAGTATCTCTAGCAATGGTTGACATTACATTGCTAAATGCTTGTTTATGACCATCACCCTAATGCCATTGTTTCTTTTTAGTTTTACAGGCCTCTGTGACTTTGGTGTGCCCACACTTGCAAACTAGGTCAAATATAGGGGCAAGCATTTCATTACATCTTGCACAGCTTTCTCTACAATACTGGACCAAATTTTCAGGAATCCACAGTGTTTAACATTCTGCGACAGTATTCATGCAAAGATTGCATGTACCTTGTTTTGTTGTCATTTGATACCATCTCTGGAAAGAATGTATCCTAGGTATTCTGTTTCAATAGCACACAAAACATGCATTGACTTTTAAGCCTACATCTCACAATCTGATGAGGAACCTCTATAATTTAGAAGGGGAGATCATCAAGGATACCTTCGGTGATGCATAGTAAGTCATCAATATACATTCACACAAACTCAACGGTTGCCATTTTCCCAAAAATCTGAGCTTAGGAGATGCTAGGAGAAGTGTCCAACACCTATTAGTTGTTGTATGTAAGAATACTGATCCCATGGCAGAATAATGGTGCATATTTTAGACACATCTTGAACTAGGTCAACGACTGTTGCATATGCAAAGCCTTCTAGTTCTTGTAGCACCAAAATGATTTTGTGTGATGTGTATTGTGAACAGTTTCCCTGTAATCTGCTTGTTGACTCCCCTAAAATTGCTGACACTACATGCAGTGTTGTCTTTCTTTGTTCCTATTTAATTAGGTGATGCCCATTCTGATTCTGGCTACAATTTCAGTATTCCCCAGATCCTAGTCTTTGAATTTCCTTTTGTGGCATCCAAGTGTTTCTTGGGTGTTGGAAAAAGTCAGCCATCATATGGCCTTGTTCCTCTTGTCAATTGGAGTGAGACCCTCTCACAATCCTGATCATCTTGTGTCCCATCAAATAACTCCTTGAAAGTTTGTTGGAGCTCCAGTAATGATGTTTGTTCTTGTTTGCAATCAGATTCCCCTGAGGTGCTTGGTTGCTTCTAGTGCATGTAGAGGTTCCTTGGTCATGTATTGGTAGATGCTGTTGTTCATAGTCCTTGCCCTTTTCATAAAGATGTTCTCAATAAATTTGCCTCCATTCTTTTTGATCAGAGATCTGATATTGTGAAGAATTGCACATGTAGTGACTCATATATGAGCTCATATGCTGATAGTACAACATACAATACTTCTCAGTTGAGCCAGCCTTCTCAGGCATTTTTGGGAACTGAGAGTCCATTGACTCAATCTTGCACTTCCTATTAGCCTCTTTCATTTTGATAATACTATGGACCTTAGTATTGAGGTTAGAGATACTATCAAAGTTCTTTGGAACTTGGAACCAAAGAAGGGTATTGTCTGGGTCTGTCATTTTACTGGACACATGCACAACAAATGAGTTGTGAGGTTGTCATCATCCAAAGGCAAAACCTTCTTAGTTACCTGGTTTGCCATCTGATTGCAATAAAGGCATGATATTGTCTGACATAGCAGTTCAGCTGTTTTACCTGGGCAAACAATTTGACAGATACCTATTGACATAGGCCACGGATACTACGGGCCTGAAACAGGTGATCCGATCCGGGAATCGAACCCTGGACCCACAAAAAGATCATGCTGCAAAGTCAGGGAATCGAACCCTGGACCCACAAAAAAGATCACGTGCAAGGCCAGGGTTCGAACCCTGGACCGACCAAAAAGATTGTTCATACGATCGTGCACGCGATCGCTAAATACGATTGCAGGTACGATCATAAAAATAAACGTGCACACAAAAATATGCGCAGATGCACGAACGAGTTCCATGTGGAACGTGTCCGGTGGATGACGGATGACAGCCAGACCGGCCAAAAACGGACGATGGCCAGACCCTTTGAAAAATGATGCATCAGTCCGAAAAGATATGTTCCTTGCAAAACATATCTTGTTCAAGGTACCACATCATGTACCA
>JALLPD010001182.1:0-12767 GCA_036940065.1 Cyclotella cf. meneghiniana
GGAGGCAATTTAGGATACCCTTTATCTTATATTCATGTATAAATGTTTTTTATAATGTCGACTCGTTTCATAATACGGTCACTAACTTTGGTGGTTTCGTAATACGAAGTCACTGGGTTCGATAAAACTGCCCCCATTTAGAGATCCAACTCCAGAAAGTGGAGATTATTGAGATTAGCACAGTTTGTACACCCAAAAGCAGGTTGGTGATCCATCTGCAGCCCACAAACAGTCTGGCAATCCAGCTACAGAAAGATCTCCATTTTTGGCTCCAACACTTCAGAATATACCTTTAGTGGGACCCTAAAAATTGCCTCCAATGATCAATGCAAATTTTTACAATTTTTTGATTGCTTAAAATACATACTTTAAAGCTCATTCTTGAGCTGCGAATTCCTACTTTCAATCAAGACAATACAGTTATCTACAGAAAGCCTTGTTGTTCGTACTCCTATCAATTAGTTCATGTTCTCTATTCCTGGATTCTTGATATCTGGGGAAGTCTAAAATCTGAGTCGATGATCTCTCAGGAAGGAGAACTCAGGGATTTCCCCTTTCCATGCATATCTGAGCATAGTGTCATGAGTGCACAGTTAAAGGATAACAACACTCATCCAAGATAAAGAGGAGCAATTTTTAATGAGATAATGCAAATCAGGTTTGCGGTTCGCTTTTCAACATGGTCGATCTGTAATTTTTTGATGTATGTGATTGGTGATTATGAAAGCCACACACAAAATCATCTGGTATAGTACTGGGGTGCCCCAAAGATAAGTCAATATCTGGTACTGATCTGTATGTTGGGTACTGTATCCAACATATGGACCAGTGCAATGCAAATAAAAAATAACATCAGTCTCTGCATTTTCTGTGAAGGCATTAATAATAAGATTTATTAGGTGTAAACAATCCAATCAACTCCCATGATTTTTTTTTTCAGAAATTAATAATAATGGAACATAATTAAAAACTACTAGCTTCATGCAATACAATAAAAATAGAACATGTTACATAACTAGAAAATATGCACAAAAATGTGCACGATTGAAAAAATTGAATGCAAAATGGTGCATGGTGTGTGTACACATGTTGACTATGTTGTAATGGTTCTAAAAACAAGAGGTAAATATGTAGGAAAAAAGTGAATAAAAGGAACTTAAAGATGTCCTACTTACAATACCAGGACTATCTCCTATGCAATCACCCTGACCCTGTGCATGTATGGTACGGTCAAAGTTTCAAATTCTGGTCAGAATTCTGCAGAATTCTGAATTCTGTCAGTAATTACTGCTCATCAGACCAGAACCATGTTTGTTCTGTTTTTTTTTATTTTTACTTGACCAGAACCTATGAATTTTGATTGATGATGTGACACTAGAATATTTAGGAGTAAACCAGAACTTTACCATAACCACACAAATGGTATCCAAGATATCCAATGGAAAATTCATGCAGGCATGCAATGTGCATGTCTCCTGTTGTGTCATTTTCATTGCCACCAGCACTGCCCACTGGCAACAAATATACAATGGGATTTCCAAGCCACTGTCTCCACCCTCCATCTCTCAATCCATAAGAGGTATATTAACAGCTTGCCTTCACCATCCCCCACTTGCAAGTTGCATTGAGAAGCTAACAATAGTGAGTTTGTCTGTGGTTTTATGCTTTTCTCCCCCATTCCCAATGTTTTTTTACCGCAGACATTTCCAATTAAATTTCAGCTCTGTTGCTGGCATCGATGGTCATGCCTTGGTCCACAAGAGGATAACAGCCCACTGCCACCATCTCCCTGCTTACAAATTTCACCAAGAATCCAACTATGGTGAGTTTGTCTGTTGTTTTTATTCCCCCTCCACTCCCAATATTTTCTCATGGCAGCCTTTTTCAATTAATTTGTTCTTCTGTTGGCCACACCAGCCGCCCTCCCTCAGTTGACAATGGGAGTAACAGCATGCCACATCCATCCCCTGCTTGCAAGTCACATGGAGAAGGCAGTGACGGTGAGCTTTCCCCTCCTTTTTATTCCCCCCCTCACCATTTCCAATGTTTTCTCACTGCAGCCTTTTTCAATTTAACTTCTGACCCGTTGGCCGCACCGGCTGCCTTCCCTCAGTTGACAAGGCAAGTAAGAGCCCACTGCCAACATCCCCTGCTTGCAATTCGCTTTGAGAAGGTGGTGAGGGGGAGTTTTTGTCTTGTTTTTATTTTACCCCCAACATGCTATTCTTTTTTTTTCTCACAGCATCATTTTTATTAATTGCTGTTCAGTTGTCTGCACTGGCCACACTCCCTTGGTCAATAAAGGGAGCAAGGGCCTGCCACAGGCATCCTGCCTGAAAGTTGCTTAGTGAAAGGAACAGCTGTGAGTTTTCCCCCTCTTTTTATTTTTATCTTTCACATTTCCAATTTTTCTCACAGCATCTTTTTTGAATTAATTGCTAATTCAGCCAAGCCTTCTACCCTCCATCGGTTAATAAAGTGAGCAAGGGGCTGCCACCGCTGCCTCCTCCCCAGACTCACCTACAGAAGGTGACAGCTGTGAGTTTTCCTCTCGTGTTTTTGTTTCCCCATGCTTTCTCATCTCAGCCTTTTTCAATTAAACTGTTCCATCCTTGATGCAGCTCACCTGTCCTCAGTTGACAATGTGAATAAGAGCCCGCCACTGCCATCCCATGCTCACGAGTCATGTGGAGAGGGTGGTGATGGTGAGTTTTCCTCTCCTTTTTATTTCAACCACCACCATTCAAACTTTTTCTGACAGCTTCTATTTTCAATTAAATTGCTATCCTGTTGGCCATGCTGGCCACGTTTCCTCAGTTGGCAAGGCAAACAAGAGCTCTCTCTGCCATCCCCTGCTCATGTGTTGCATGGAGAAGGCAGTGATGGTGAGCTCTCCTCTTGATTTTATTTCCCCCACATTCAACACTTTTTCTCACAGCTTCTTTTTCCAATTTAATTGCTATCCCATCGGCCGTGCAGGCCGCCCTCCCTCAGTCAATCAAGGGAACAAAGGCCTGCCACCACTATCCCCGATGGCAAGTTTCATGGAGATGGCGCTGATGGTAAGTTTTCCTTTTGCTTCTATTTGTTCACCACCATTTCAAATTTTCTTGCAGCTTTTTTTCAGTTACCATGTTATTCAGATGGCTGCACCGGCTGCCCTCCCTCAGTCAATCCCCCCTTCATCTCAGTTTTACAATGTCTCATGGTCCAATTTAAAATTTGCCTGCCAAAACTTATATTTAGTTTTGAAAACTAGTGACATAAATTAGACAACTTATTGATGGAAATTACCTTACACCAGTAATCTTAATGATTACTGCAGTAATCAGTAATATTCTAGTAATATTACTGATTTCTGCAGTAATATTCCAGTAATATTACTGAACTGCAGTAATATTACTGTTTGTGACTGTGCTATTGAACAGCAAATTAAATTACTTAGAGATTACTGTCAGATTTCCAATTACTGCTAGAACCACAATAATATTATTGTCTTGGCCAAGGAGTAGGAGTAGCAGTAATATGACATCACCTAGATCATGCCTAGATAAGGGAAATATTTTGGTTCTGGTTATGAGGACCAGAATTCCAGTCAGTAATCAGTAACAAGTTCTGATTACTGACTATTTGACCAGAACTTAAAAATCAGAATTTGAAACATAGTGCTGAACTTTGAGATGCAGATCTGTGAACAAGAAAAAGGAAAAGAGAGTGATGGACAATCAAGGTGGTAGTGACATGGCAGTGATGGCTCACATGGTGAGAGATGGTGGGATGCATTGGGTTAGTGATGAATTTGTATTTGATGGAGGTGATCAACGGGGATGATGCAATATAAAATAGGAGAGTTAGTGGGAATTAGCATCTGCTAGAGAATATTTCACCCTGGAGACAGTACAAAAGCAGACAGGAAGATGGCATCACACTGTACAATACAGTAAAATAGAGTAAGTTTTTAATGTTATTTTCATCTTGTTATGGATGTTGGCATCCATATTTTAACTGGGTCAAGTTTTTTAAATGGACTCCAGTTACAAAACTAGACTCCACAAAAGTCTTATATTGTAACCAGTGACAATAAGTGACTCCTGTTCTGCAACTGGACTGTAAATTTGTGTCCAGTTTTGTAACTGGACATGCCACCCAACACCTCAAAATTGTAACTTGTACCATCTTGTAACAGGCTACAAAATGGGAACAGCCCAGTCCTATGCTGTAACTTGTTGCAATATGGGACCATGTATTAGTGGACGTCCCATATTGTAATGATTAAAATCTACTAGAATTTCATTATGTAATTATGCAAGAGCCCCAAAACCAGCCCTCCCATTATTTATTATTTACAAAGCACTTGTTGGTGCAACCAAATCAAACCATCTTATTCAGCAAATCCATCCCCCATAGGCCACTCCATCTACACCAAATCAACTGCCTTCAAGCTATCTCAAAATGTATTTTGTTATGTTATGATGCAATAAACCCCACCACCATAGAAACTCTACCACCACAAAAGCCTTACCACCAGCCCCACCATGTCTACTACTCATGATTCACACATTTCTTGTCACACAACCACTTTGACATCCTGAGGTGTTTTTTGCAATGGACTCATCCACATTAAGGGAATCAGCGGCATTGTCTCTGAAATCATTTGGTCCTCACTCATACCAAACAAAATGATGGCTGGAAAGTGGACAGTTTGTTTGTCACACCTCTGATTAGAAGCATAACACGAGCATCACTTGATATTGCAACTCCCATCCTTACACTTAAAACCACAATGTTTCTCCTGACCCCCAACCATATAACTGGCTGCTACTGCTGTTGGTTTTCTTTCTGATAGCTTTGGTTGACCTTTGCCTTCATTTAATGTTTTTCAAGACCCAGAATGCCAGGTGATGCTGCTACTGATACTGATGATATATGGATCATATGGTATAATCTATCAAGAACACTTGCTTCAAAAGCTAATCTACTACATGTCAGTTGTGTTAGTTTTTTGGAATATAACATCAACAACCACCAAAGTTAATTTTTCCATCTGCTTTAGTGGTGTCAACATCAGCAATGAAACATCACAATTGCACCAACTTCAGATTTACTTTGGACTTGTCCTCTGTGGTCTCCTTCATCTTTCTTGCCTGGAGAGTCATGACATCACATGCTTGATCCCTAATCAATTTCCTCTTGGTAGACTGTGCTAGCTGTTGCTCATTTTTCTTATGCTTGCCTGGAGAGTCATGAAATGTATGCTTGATCCTTAATTGATTTCCTCATGGGAGACTGTTCTAACTGCTGTTCATTTTTCTCATTTTTTTCTTTGCCTTTTGATCCATCATCACTGAATGTTCAAAGTCAATTACTGAAGGTTGGTGATACTGAAGATTCCACGGAGAAACTGAGCCATTGTCCCCATCATAAATCACAGTATTCAACACACTTTCACTGTACTCATTTATGATCTCTAATGTTTTTTCCGTACCTTCCTAAGTATCACACTTTGTCAGGGATCTGAGATAACACTTGGCTTGTCAACTAGAAGAACAAGTATGGTTTTGTGCTACTTCCAATATTTTATCTGATATTGGCATGATGGTTATCTGGAGCATGGCCAACCACTTGTGTTTACTATCATCTTTCTAAGTCTTAGATTTTCTGGATGAAATGTGAGGTGCCATGTCTTTTGCACTGACAGAAGTCTCATTTTGTTCAGAGGTGAAAAGAAGAGCTGTGGAATCATGCAGTAGAGCTATGGGGTAAGCTATTGAAGCAGATGTCTGATTGAAAACCAATTCCCTTCCACCCTATGTATGAAGTTTCACATCATCAAACGAAGGCTTGATTCCTGAGTATCTTAGCCAACTCTTCTGAGTGATCATTGCCAATGAAGTATTTCACACCAATTAAGAGAGTTTTGGGTTAGCTCTTTTGTTGACTTAGTTTTGGTAGATGTTCTGCTATCTTCAACTTTTCTGGACTTTGCAGTGGAATCTTATCAATATAGTCATAATCATCTGATAAAAATTCATGCAAACAAAGATCTTTGAGATTGGCCTTATCTAAGCAGCTTCTTCCAGAAGCCCAACAGCATGGCTAACATCTATCTCTGTTGCCAATGGAGATAGTAATTTCTTTGAAATAAGAAGACTAGATATTCCTACTTGTAGATTCTGCCCATATGCTATGGGATAAGGTGTCCTTCCACCAATGCCTTGGTGAACTTGAGCAATGCATCAACTCTATATGAAAGGATGAGATAGAACCCAGTGCTTTGACTGATTTTCATGCATCCAATTTACAATTTTATGTTATTGACTACTTCTGTACATAACTGACGAAAAAATTCAGCATGTTAGTTAATGTGATTACAACTTAGTGACAGTTTTATCACATGTACTTCTTCATTAACTATATGACATGATTCTGTTGACCCATGACTGAATTCTCTATCAATTTCATCTTGAGAAAATGAAGGAGGCCCAAAGATACAGAACTATTAATTAATTCCAATGCAACAGCATGATCAGTCTTTTTAAGCAGAATTGGCAACTGGCAGAATTTTGTGCCATCATATTGGTAGGTAAGAATGTAATTGTACAAGTGATCTGGCATCAATATTGATAATCAATTAGATCTAATTGAACATGCACATTCATACCACCAGTAAGAAGGGGTCTATGAGCCACCTCGTATTTTTTTCGTGCTTTTGAATGCAAATTGGACAAGACAGAGGGAATATGGAGCATATCCAGTGTGGCATACTTTTGGCATCATCCCTCATAAGTGAGTTCTACACTTTGGATGATCATTACCAGCTTCCAACTCATGAAGTGCAACTTATTGAGCAGTGTCTAATGTTACACCATAATGATATTTGTAGATATGACTTGGTTTTGCTTAATACTCACAATATCATAATATCATTGACCTGTAAGTAATTTTCTTGGGGAAAATATTCATGACAGTAAAACACTCATTATCTGAAGATATTTTATATGGAAGATACTATGTCAAAAATGTCTTGATATGCCTGATCAGAAAAGAAATTTTCCTTTTTACCCATACCCTTCAAAGTCTTGTGCAATTCCTTGTAGAAAACAGCACATCTGGTAGTTTACATCATTCTCACCTGGACATTCTTGATTAGAGGACATTTCTGCAATCATCTCTAATCTTCACAGAATTAGCAATGCAGTGATGGAGTAATAAATCTTAGATGATGCGGAAAGAGGAGATTGATGGCTTTCTATTTGCCCAATTCTTTTGATCAAAGAACCAAATCTTGCATAGCTATGAGATTTAGTGTGAAGGCAATTAATTTCATGTTGATGGATTGGTCAGTTGAAGGATGGAATGCTAACCTTCACAGAGCTTTGAGATTCACAATGATCGAGCAATAAACCATGGTTAATGTAGAAAGCAGAGATTGAGAGCTTTCCAATGATGCAGTTTTTTTGAGAAAAGGCCAAACACTCCAGAAGCTATGAGAGAGTGTGAAACAAATGATATGATGTAGATCGATTTGCAGAAGGTGATGGATTTGTTGAATTGTATGGTTTGATTTGGTTGCTTGATGGTGGTAGAAGTGGTGGTGTACTATGGTGATGTGGTGATTTTCATGCTCAGGTCTACAATACAGGAAAGATTGCTAAAGTGTGTAACACAGGAAGAATCTACTATTGATGTGTGACAATAGACTTAATTATATTATTTAATATAACTATAATTACCTATATCAAGACAAGGACAGACCTGTATTGTAACTGGATACAATATGTGAGTTTCATGGAGTACAGTTTTGTAACTGCTGTTCAGTTAGAAATCTGGACCCAGTTACAATATGGAAGCCAATATGGACACTCATTAAAGTGAACTTTTGTATATGTGACATGTGCCAATTATCTACCTCAACTGAAACCCCTTTATATGCTTCAAAAATTAAAGATATCCTCAAAAACAATCGAAGGTATCTTTTAGATACCTTACATCCCAAGTTTCAAGAACAGTCTGTCACCAGGTGGGATCAAGACCACGTAGTCTTACAAGATCAAGATCTCTTGCAAAGACCAACATATCCAGCAAGACCAAGTTAGTGTTTAAGAGGAAGTTATCATTCAAGACAAAGATAACATGGAGCACTGGTTAACACAGGAAAACACTTACATGAGGACAAATAATCATTAGTCCTCACTTTTGATGAGTCACAAGCCTATCAAATTTAATTCCTAATCATTTAGAATATCTACTGAACTACCTAAAATCTCCTCCAGAAAATGGCTTATGTCACTAACATACAATAGCTGCACAACATAGTGTTGAGTTATGCACTCCACTAGTTGTTATGAGTTTCATTCACAAGCCAAGACATCACAAAATACCCAGACATGTCACTGAGGCCATGTTCCCTGCTGACGCGGGTATGCTCCACTCCATCTAGAAGGTTAGTTAGTGGCACAAAAGTGCGCACAAGCAATAAAGACCACTAAATGATGCATAAATGCACATGTGACTAATAAACTCAAGCACATGGTACTCAATACCCAGCTCCACATTGCAGTAAGAATATATTTCATGAGCAATACATGTAATATCATTTTAATATGGCAAAAACACAAATAGCTAAATTGTTAACCCTATATCCATAATAACATGTATTAACAAATACTACATTGACCAAATGGAGTACCAAGTACAATACATAAATAACATATGTAGCTGGTGCAAAAAGAGTAACCTCTAGTGCCGTTGTCTGAGAGCCCCCTAGTCAGAGGTTGTTAGTATACTTATATTATATGTTAGTCATACACATTTTTTTATAGGTTACCTGACCATTCCACCAGTTTACTTACAGATATTATAAGTGAACTTAAGTGTTGTAAGTAAAAATTAACATTTAAGGTGTTAGTTACAGTCATTGAAATCACCCATGATATATGTCAGTAATATGTAGTCATTTATACCTATCTTGTGAGATTAATTTGTGCCAGTCTTATTATGTAAAGACTTAATGACCTTCAATTTTTTGCAGTCAATTTTTGGACAGAACTTAGTAATATCATCTCATGTGTTTACATTCAAGTACCATTCTAGTTAAATGAATGATTGAGTGATGTGGCATCTGCCATTCCACCCTCTGCCATCCACCATGCTATTTTATAATGTTATAAAATCATGCTTCTTTTCACTGCAAAACCATGATCAGCCATATCTCCCCTCCCGACAACACTTTGCTTGATTGGATGCCTCTATTCCCTTGCCCCCACCCATTATTGACAGAATGAATAAAAAATGATGAGTCTGTTCCATTTTTCATGTAGTTTCACAGTTTTTAAGGATAACTAACCTAATCAGGTATTTTTTGAACTATGTAACAGCAATTGTATACATCTCCTCTCCAGCCCGCACTTTGTTTGATTTGATGGTCCAGACTACTCACATCAACCAATTATTGGCAGAATTTAAAAAAAACAGTGAGCTTTTTTTTATTTTTCAAGCAGTTTTGCAGTTTTTTATCTGACAACTAACATCATCATGTATTTTTTGCACTGCAACACTGAGATCAGCCACATATCCTCTCCCATCCACACTTCTGCTGATCCGACACCTCTGCCCCCTCTAGTCCACTCATTATTGGCAGAATTTAAATAAACAGTGAGTTTATTTTATTTTTGAAGTAGTTTCACAGTTCCAACAACTCACATTAACATGCATATTTGCACCGCAATACCGCAATTGGCCACATTGCCTCTCCTGTTTGCTTGATCTGACAGCTCCGGCACCTTGCATCGACCAATTATTGGCAGAATATGTAAAAAACAGTGAGTTTGTTTTATTTTTGATGAAATTACACAGTTTTTTTTACATCAAGAACTCAAATTATTATGTATTTTTGCACCACAACACCGCAATTGGCCATATCTCCCATTCGGACCACACTTCGCTTGATCTATGTCTCCGACCCCTTGTGACACCCCATTATTACAGAGCATGTAAAAAAGGTGAGTTTTTATTTTTGATGAAGTTACAGTTTTTATCCAAGACCTCACATTCTCATGTACTTTTGCACTGCAACATACCACCATCAGCCACATCTCCTCTCCTGCCCACACTTCAACAGATCTGTCACCTCTGATCCCTTGCGTAACACATTATTGATGGGATATGTTAAAAATATGGTGAGTTTTTATATTTTTTATGAAGATACACAGTTTTTTAACTGGCAACTCACATATCACATATTTTTTCAGTGCAAAACTGCGATCAGCCATTTTTCCACTACTCACATTATCATGTATTTTTGCACCACAACACTGCGATCAGCCACATCTCCTCTCATGCCTTCGCTTTGACTGATCCAACACCTCTGACCCCTTGCACCAACCAATCATTGAAGGAATATGTTAAAAAATGGTGAGTTTTTTATGAAGTTACACAGTTTTTTAACTCGCAACTCACATTATCATTTTTTTCAGTGCAAAACCACGATCAGCCATTTTTCCACTCCAACCATCATACTCCCCCCTCCCCGCTGTCAACAAAGACGAAAATATTTTCAACAAGCGAAGTGAGTTTTGTTTCTTTCCTGTTTTTACATATTTTACATCACACCAATTGATGGATTTCAATTATATTGTTGCTCCACCCATCACACCACAAAGATTTCATGAGAAAAGAGCCAATCAAGGTTGATTGTATTTTAATTTTGCCACCACTGCAACCCATGCATCTTTTCATCATTTAGTTCAAGTTAAATTAGAATTAATTAATGTTAAATTGAATTGTGTGTAACTTTTTAGTATCAACAAGATGACTAAGTACTAACATTCTTTATTTGTACATAAATATGCAAGGCGTCAGGAAACTATCATGTTTTTGGTCAGTATTTATTTAGGATCACATAAGTAATTACTTAAAAGTGCATGGCTTTCCCCGATACTTTCCAAACACATATCCTGTAACTATACTTACAACAAAAAAGTAACTATTACTCACACACACTAGAACTATGGGGTTTTTGGACATATATGTCCCCACAAATCTTTTCCACAGACAAAAATGGCAAGAAAAACAAACTCATGATCCTCAAGTGGTGTATGTCGTGTTGAAATGACCTTGCAATCCAACTTGAAGTTTCCATACTTCAAATGTGATTGAATTTCCGATGGAATTTCTAATTTTTCATGCAAATATAAGTGCAGAAACAAATTTTGGCAATGGGAGTATAAAACAACCTTGTTCAGCCAAAGGTTCAATCAGGAGTCATTGTCAAGTCCAATGAAGTGACAGGTACTTTGAAGATACCCAATGGATTTTTATAATTGGTGAGTATTGTCTGAGGTCAATTGAAGAGGATTGCACAAGAATCCTAAAATCACAGTAAAGCCTGTTTAATTTGAATGAGTGTGCATCACGCCCAACAACATGGGAGCATGATACGACACGGACAGTTTCATTGACACAATAAAAATATACCTTTTGGACAGTAGTGTTTTGTTAACAGTCATGAGCAGATTGCCTTACAACAAATGTTAACAACACCCAAAACAAAAACAGTCCTACTCTATGAAAGAATGGTTCTTAACAGAAGCAAAAAGGACACCTAGTTAGGAAGCTTTCCAAGATCAAATATCCAGTGCAGAAATGCAGTTGTCAAAAATGTTCACATTGGAAACAGCAAAAGACTTCAGAATAAGTCTGTCAATCATTAGTCTGGATACTGATGCATCCAGACTCAGTACATGCATACAAGATACTGGGGGGGGGGCAAGACTAACTTGAGTCAAACAATCAAAGCCATATTCACAGGTTCTCCATGTGCCTCACTAGCAAATTGATTAGAGCTAGTGATAGCCATACAGTACTCAACACGATCTCATTTGGAACAATTTACAGGTTGTCTTCTGTGGCTAGCTTGGATGGCCATCATGAAAAAAAGGGTTAGGTTGGTCTAACCAGGTAGCAAGAATCAGGCTTGAACATCAACCTGATTACCAAGCTCTGCATAAAGACTACGAGTGTAAGAGAAATACACAAAGTCAAATGATAGTAATGTATCAAAAATCAGGTAAACAATCACTGAACAATCACTCAGACAAGGAAATCAATGCTACTGGGTGGTTCTAGTACTTCAAATACCTTTGGGTAAGGCATGAATATCATCTCACCTCTCTCACAACTGATTATAGGAGGAAGTACCAAGGCAGTACGGCAATTATCAGATACATGACACAGAGTAAAACAAAGGGGGATCTTTAGTGTAAGACTAATGTTGCCACAACAAAGTCCAGAGCTACTGACTTTCATGTCAAGTGTTGTACTTGCATTTTTGTGCAGCATCTTGGAATGTAGAATGCATAGAAACAGTTAACAAATCGAATCCTTGGCCATCTCACCATTGCAGATTCAAAGATGAAACTGTGGAAAACTAGATAATGGTCTTACTAACACAAACAACATCTTGTGTTTGATTCATCTATGTGACCTTCTGATAGGTTTTCCTTCAGAAAACCCTATCAAGCACAAACACGGCATCCATTCAGTAAGGATGCATACAGTCACCTCACTTGGATATGTCTCTTCTCCAAGGAAGAACTCACTGATCACCACTGGTAGTGTAAACACAGTGTAAGCCTTAACTTGGCAACAGAGCAAGTAAACAAAGCATGCATGAGCTGTATTCTTGTCAATTCACAGTACAATGAGTTGTGATAATCCTGTCTCATAATAACTATCATATCCCAAACAGGAACAGTCAAACCAAAACA
>JALLPD010001183.1:0-12763 GCA_036940065.1 Cyclotella cf. meneghiniana
GGCATGGGAGAGTCTCAAGGTAGCTGTTGAGCTGTTCTACTTGGACAAAAATTGATGTATCAAGACCCTTTTGGGCTTCTTCAATGTATTTGTGATGAAGTACTTGAGAGCCTCTCCAGCATCAAATGGAAACACTTTTTGAAGGTGGAACATGATGCAGTCACAGAAGGAAGCCCAAGTTTTGGTGGGAATCTTGGTGTGGGTGCTTCCAAAGACATTCTCCCAAGGATCTTTTGTCACTTGAGCCTTCATCACCTTCTCCCAAGATTTCCTGGCCTTGTCAGAGAGCAGATTTGAATGGCTTTGCTTCTGCTGTCATGACCACAAGCTTAGCTTCCTCCACTGTTGTGGCCGCCTCTTCGCATACTGTCTTGGCAGCTGCTAGGGGAGATGATGTGGCATTTGCACCCTTTTCCTTCTGTTCTTTTGCCTTTTTTGTGGCTTTTGACAGCTGAGTGTACTCAGTCTTTGCAGCATCTAGCTTGCAATATGCTGCTTGTGGCATCAGCATAATTTGTGTCAAGCCCAATCTGCTTGCACACATGCTCGGCTGTGTGTACATGCAGTAAACACTGAATGGGAGTCCCAGACACCCAGATTGCCACCTTGAGCATCTTCCACATGTTTGGGAGAGTCAACTAGAACTAGGTGGTCGTTTTTGTTATCTTGAGGGCATCCTACATAAGATCTTGCTATAGAATATAGCATATAGGGGAATTCTTTCCTCCCATGCCTCACTTGAATTCCATCATCTTGAGCCCTTTGGGAATCAATTTGGCGGCAGACATCCTATGAAGAGCTTCTCCCAGTTTGGACCCAAGAAATAATTGCTTGTAAGAGCTTCTTGGAGGCCAAAGAAAAATATCGTTGGTGCAGTGTCATGCAGCAATAGTAGTACTCTGTTGGCAAAAACTTTTTGTTGCAACAGTCTGTCGGTTGATCGGGAACAACATCAGTGCATCAGTGTGAGAAGTTAAAATGTGTGGTGGTGGATTATGAAAAAAATTCAGAGTTCGGCTGTTGTATGATAGTGACCTAAGCCGAATCTTAGGAAAAAGTAGTTGTAGATGATAGAAGTAGAAAGTGGTTTCCCTATGATTTGAAATTAAATTTATAAGTTATTGAATTTATTACACTGAGGACTACATACTGCTAGTCTTCATGTTTTTATCATGTAATTTACATGATGACTTGTTATTCTATAGTAACTGGCTGTAGGTGTCTATCATGGTTTATCTTGGTCTTGTCAGAAGACTTGGTCTTGCTGGTGGTCATGGTCTTGTCAAGACCTTGTAGTCTTGCCAAATGTCTTGGTCTCAATCCCTGGCAGTACCATGATGTTCTTGGTACTTGAGACTATGGGTATCTAAAGGATATTTTCGATTTGTAAGGTGTTTTTGTGCTGCATTTGAGCATTTTTGTGGCAAGAGTTCCTGGGAGCATCCATGGCTCATTTCAGTCTTTCAGACTGATGTATTAAGAAGGGGATTATTTTGAGATTGAAATGAAACTGTTTATGCATGAAAATTAAATAACAGCTGTTAGAAAAATTGATTATTCTGTCATCATATCCATTCAAAACAGTGCTGTATTGATTTTTTTTGAAAAAGTATTAATGTTAAGATCTAGATTTCTGCTTAATCATCTTCCACATTGGAGTATGGTCATGTTCCACTCTCTTTCCAAATTCTGTCTTTGAACCTGCTGTACCTCTGCAGTATGGAATTTGAAAGTGAGGCCCAGATCCAACTAAGTTGGATGGAGAGCAAACTTAATTAACTTCTACCATAGGTGCCAAACCTTGCCGCCTTGCTGCAATATGAGGCTGGTGCTCATCTGTCACTGGTCTTACGGTATGTCTACTCTCCTTGTCCCTATAAAAATATTAAGTCACATGAGACATGTAACCATTGCATAAGCTTTCAATATAGACATGGAAAATTGATGCATCAATATTTCCAATCAATGAACAAAAAACCAAATGGGCACTCAGTTTGTTAATCTTGTTTGTTCATGGTAGTAAGTATATCCTTCTTTAACTATAGAAATGAAATGCTCTTAGAATGGAACTGCCTTTGTATCATTTTCATCATATGCATTGCTCCCCACAACACACTGATTGTCACTCAAAATCAGTAACATCTCCTGCTTATTTGCATTCCTTGTCAATTGTGGTCCATACATAGTCAGATGATGAATATCTGTTCACCAAAATATCCACTTTTGATCACATTCATCAAGGAGCAAAACTATATTTGTTTTTCTAGCACACAAAAATTGCCAAACCAAGCACCTCACAATCAATAATCTTGGTTCAACAGTCCAAACTTGCATTCCATGAAGTGCCATATTTATTAAACACAGCACCACTCTTTAAAAATAATCCTTCTGTCATTTCTTTTTCATTGATATTGAAGGGAAATTCTGTAGTGAAAGTATTGAATTCAAGATTGTGATCTATATTCACATAATTGAAGACTTCATATACTTAGTGGTATCAGGCTGATACCCATGCCATGAGTCAAAACAATGTCATACATGGAAGATCCAGACAAGAAATGATTTGCAGCTGATGGACACTTTGTTGAGACAACTCTATTTGGCCACCACTGACATGAATACACTTGCCAACATTTAAGTCATCTTCCAAATCATTCTCCGTCAAATCATGCAAATGCAAGAAAGTGTCCAACTAGATTTTGATGTATGACTTGAATTGAATCCCACCTCAGCCATCATTTCCTGCACACAATTTCAAGTAAGTGGATTATTCTGTGAACCCAACATCTTTCCAGAGTTGAGGCAATTCAGTGAGGTAAGAAATCATCATGATACTAGCCACCATCAGCAAAAATTGTGTGCAGTGGTGTACTACAATGATTAGTAATATGAGTGTGAAATGCCTCCATGTTTCAGAAAGAAAGGTGTTATGATGCATGCAGTGTAATTGTGTCTTCACAATTTCTCAACAGACAAAATTGGTCTTGTGCTGTGGGCTATGTGTGATAGGTCTATTTTTGATAAATGTTGATAAGCAAAATTATCACATGTCATTTTATCTCGTGAATTCAGTGATGGATAACTTGTTCATTTACCATGTCACCAGGCAAAAAACTGCCACCTCCTTTTATGCAACATGGTCTATTACATTGTCCACACCCTTTAGATTACCCCACATGGCAGTCAAAAATACTAGTGCTATTAAGTAGGGACCTAGTTGTGTATCAATCATCAATTATTCATTCCCAGAGATTTGGAAGGCATAATTTAAACCTCATTATGAAAAAGCAGTAACAGTTAAAAATCTCATGAATTACATTCAAAAGGATTAGTAAAATATCAAAGATATTAGAGATCAATTTGCAATTTTCAATGGCATAGAACTTATCAGAATGTTCACTCCATCAAAAAAATATATAGCATATGTACATAAGTATAGTAGAATTAATTTTTTCTGAGTTGATGTATGGTTACTAATGCAAAGAGGTATCATTTTGAATAATGAAATATTCATTAAAGAGCTTTGCCTAGGAGAACTCATGATATTATCCTGCTCTACAAGAAAGATCACAGTTTTCCATACTTTACTCTCTGCTATTAGAGAATACATATGTGAAATGAATGCGGACTCAGCTAGTATGAACATGACATGAACAGCAGAGTGGTTCTGTTTCCAAGTGGAAGACAATGAAATAATCAAAAAAAAGATTTACATAGGAGAACTCATGATACAACTCTATTACTCCAGAGAGATCACCGTTTTTCCATACGTTAACCTCTACTATTATGCCTGTGGACTATTGTACTATCATCATGTTCATAGCTTGATTTGTGCACAGCAGAGTTGGCCTGTTTTCAAGTGGAAGTTTGTGTTTGGGTACTGTCTACCATTGGCAGGAAACACATTTTTGGTAAATGATCACAGCCTAAGTACTTATCCTTTGAAGGCAACACTTAAAAATCTTAAGTTACCAATGATCCTAACAATTAACTGGGTTAGAATGTAAGTTAAACAACATCATTCTTCTTCATCTGCGACCACAACACTTTTGCCTGATAAATTGTCATTAGCACTTTCATCTTCAGTATCACAGCTGAAAGTGTAAACCATGGATATCAATATTGCAAATGTTGCTTGGAAACATGAACCAAAACAAGTAATCATGTGGCTGATTATGAAACCTTTTATTCACCATTTTCTACACATTATGAGCATCTTACTTGTTTAACTGCAGCAGAATGCACAACTAAGTGAGGATAACAAGAACAAGACAATTAACTTTTTGATAGTACAAATATTTGAGTATTTTACATATCTGCCATAATGTACATTTTTGGGTGAATAATATGTTGAAAACATCATATTGACATAAGCCAACACTGCTCTCAGGGCTTCTTGCCCATTATTTGTCTTGGTATGGGTATGTAAGGGAACCAAAATTTCAACTGGCATGAATCCCATTTGCTAAAACTTTGCGAACCTGTCAAAGATCCAATCTTAAGTATATGGATATGATTCTATACTAGAAGTGGGAGCTTATCACTGAATCATGTACTAGATCTGTGTAGAGTACTATACACCAGCCCATCAGCGACCACAGAACAATGTAGCACTCATGTAGCAACATACCACCAAACACATCATTATGATGAAAACTAAATGTTAATCTCATGATAATTGATTGGCATTAATTAGCACTTGTTGGTAGCAAATTAAACTTTTAAAAATAACCTTCCAATCATTTGGAACATCATTTCCTATTTCCTATGAATTAGATTTCTCTTAACTATCAGCTCATGTCACTGTTGTACGATAGCATTAGTTGGAAATGTTGGTGTCGTATAGTATTAGCTGAACCCTCCAAATGACATGTCGGGCCGACATTACCGACCGTTTGGGATAATGTTGGGAATGTCTGTCCGGCATGTCATCAAATTCAGTCATCCGGACCATGCCAGATGACATGACATGTCATGTTGGGATGACATCAGCTGATATGTTGGCTGATTCTTTTGGACATAAAGAAAGAACAGCAAAGCTTTGCAGAAAATTGTGCCATAATGGTGTGTTTCAGTGCAAGAAAGTTGCAAAAATGGTATCATGTGCATTAATTCACGTATAGGTACCATTGTTTTCTAAAAAAATTACCATTATATTTGTCAGAGTAATGGCTGCACAAGTCATGGATATGCCTGGGCAGTCATGCGGCAACACATCAAACAACACATGACCCACCAATGAAGACAGTCACAATGTTGGCCACATGGTGATGTCAGCTCAATTCGAGCCAACATTGTCGGCATTGTGGTGACACATGCCAACATGTTGCCAGCATTTCCAACTCAGAGAATAGATTAACTCTGAAAGTTTTTCTACACACCACAAGACACCAAGGCTCTCTTGTTGACCAGCAGATGGTCAAGAAATCTAAATTTCATCATTCAGAGTACCACCATTGTTGTGTGCCACTATGCCAACAATTTTTTCCTGCCTCCCAGAAGCTCCTAGAAAACATTTTCTAGGTTCGCAACTAGGCAAAATCCTGTGAGCCATGTCCTCTGTGAGGTTGTTCGCAAAGGACTCAAGTTGATTGAGTGTGAGCATGGAATCAGAGGCAAGAATACCCATGTACATTACATTCCCAAGCAGGATCCTGTGCAGGATGCCCTTGGCAAGAGAAAGAAGACCACCTACTTCAGTTGGCTCTTCAACACACTGGGAACAAGCTCAAAGTGACTATTCGGGCATCCAGGACTCCCACACACTTCTTACTGCATTATGCACCACCATTTACACATGCAAGCAGATGGGGCTTGATGCAAACTTTGCTGAGGCTGAAGTGGCTCTTGAATCCATGAATCTAGACCTAGATGTTGCAAAGTTGGAGTATAGCTCTGAGAAGAAAAAGACCAAGAAACACAGGGGAAAATGTGACAAAATGATGCCAAGTTCTGAGGTTTTGTCATGTCACCCAGACATTGCCAATGCAGGATACAAAAGTACGCAAAGGCCATATAAGCTTAAAAGCTCACTGTCACCACAGAAGGAGTGAAGGCCTTCAAGCTGTATTGAAACCTTCTCTCCAATGAGGCCAAACAGCCATGGGAGAAGATTATCAAGGCCCAAGTGGCTTACACTCATTAGAAAGATGTATATGGGGCCATGCAAACTGAGACTCCCACCAAGATGTGGAGCTCTTTCTGTGACTGCATCATGTTTCACCTTCAACAGGTGCTCAGGTATGATGTGGGCATGACCCTCAAGTATTACATCATGATTACGCTAAAAAAACAACCAAGTTTTGATTTGTCAGTGTTTGTTCTTGTGGACAGCTTAACAGCAACCTTGAGACTCTTCTGTGCATGTACTACAGTCCAAAGGCTAACCAAGTACAAAGAACATATTACCACTCGATGACACTGGCCTTGCAACTCACCTGTTGTGCATGTGTGTGGCCAACTGGCAAATTCAGTACAGTTTGATGGAGAATACCACTCCAGTCAGTACTAGAGCCTTTTTGCTCATCCTCAAGAAAATTGAGAACGATGTCAAGCTAGATCATAATCCCCAAAATGCAATCAAAGCAAAAAGGCTGAAGAGAAGTGCAAGATGGAGTCAATTGACTCTCACATCCCCAAGAAATCCAAGAAAGTGGGCTGGATCGAGAAGCACTGCATGTTATGCAAGAAACATGGAGGGTTGCACAAGAGCCACAACACACGTGACTGTCATCATTTTAACAAAGGCAGCACTCCAATCAAAAGTAATGGGGGCACAGCCAGGCACCAGCCCAAAAGAAAGGGACAAAGTGGTGCAAATTTTTCACAGTTCATGAATCAAAGTTTGGGAAAGTCCTCTGTACTGTGACCAAGAAGTCATGCAAGCACAAGAAATGTAGTGCAAATGATTCAGACAGCAATGATGATTCCAACTACAGTTCTTGAAGTTGTGGGTTGAATAGCAATGGGAAATTACGTTCATTTAAGAAAGTTCACCAAATTGACTCAATTAAAAGGTACACTTACCCTATTCCAAGTAACGCTTTCCCGCAAACTAAAATTGAATTAAATAACAAAATTAAGTTTGATGTCACAAAGGATGAAACATCAAAAACACCAAAACAAAAACAACAAGTCTTAATTAATTTCTTTGAATAAATTAAAAACGAATATGTCAAAAAATCAACAAACCTTGTGATATAAATGAAACGTCCAAATTAAAAATTCAGGATGATACTCAAGGTACAACAAGAAAAATTCTAAAAAAATCTTGCATCAAAAACATTTTCACATACACAGTGACAAAATCAAGGACAACATAGGTAATCCCAGTGACAACCTCCTTGTCAAAGGCCAAAAAAGTGGTACAAGTGAAATGATGAAAAGAACTTCAAGTACTGCCTAGGTATTATGGCACTAATAACCATCATGAAACTGGTAACTGAAAGTCAAGCTTTCAGAGCAAACAAACAACCTCTGAAAAGTCACCCCAGTGACAAAATACAAGTCCTACTGGACTCAGTGTCCAACAGAGACATTTCTTCCTACCAAAAGGAAAAGACAAACCTCTTCCCTACCTGACTAGGCACTTCCCAAAGTATTGGGATGCATCAAATCAGAGCTTCCAGACAACTGGAATGAAGGAAATCAGAGTAAAATTCTCTGATCATTCTGCAAGCAGGCATTATTTGTTACACATGAATGACATGATCAAACCAGGGTTTGACTTCATTCTTGGTAGTAACACCATGAAAGAATTAGGAAATGTCTTAGACTTTTGGACAAAAGAAATAACACTAGATGAAATCTCAGTGAAAATGAGAGACATCGACAAATTAAAAACACATGCTTAAATTGAGAAGTCTTGGACTGTAAATAAAAGCATCTATCAAAACATGTCCACAGAACTTCAGAACACACTTGAGGCCACAAATCACCTCATACAAATCCTTGAAGCCAAACATGAAAGGGTGGATCTCAGGGAAATTGTAGAACATGATTACAAGCATCTGAGTGCCCCAGATCAATCATCATTACTAGAACTCCTACTACGCTTTGAGGAGCTGTTTGAAGGGACACTAGGTGACTGGGATTGCAAGACAGTCTCCCTCCAATTGAAGGATGGAGCACAGCCATGCCATGGACAGCCTTTTTCAATACCCCAAAAGCACTTGGACATTACCAAAAGCAAAATCCAAAGATTTTGTGACTTTGGAGTATTACAATGGCAAGCCAATTCTGAATGGGCTGTGCCTACATTTATAATACCAAAAAGGGACAACACTGTAAGGGTTGTTGGTGGTTTTACGGAGCTTAATAAATAGATTGAGAGAAAACTCCAATACTCGAAATCAGGATTGTTCCTTAAGAACTAGAAGGCTTCACATATGCTACAGCCCTTGATCTCAACATGGGCTACTACACCATTAGATTGGATCCAGATGCATCAAAGTATGCACAATTATCTTGCCGTGGGGTAAGTACTCTTACCTACCACTACCAATGGGTGTTGCATGTTCTTGCAACACCTTCCAAGCTAATATGTCTGAGCTACTGGCAACCCTTGAGTTTGTGAGAACTTATCTCAATGATCTACTTTCTATCTCCAAGGGTAGCCTGGATAACCACCATGCCAAGTTGCAAAGGGTTCTCATCAGGTTGCAGAATGTGGACTTAAAAGTCAATGCATGCAAATCTTGCTTTTGTTCCCTGGAAACAGAATACCTAGGGTTTATACAATCCAGAGATGGTATCAAACCACAACCAAAGAAGGTACACACAATTCTTGCAATAACACTGCTGAATGTTAAACAGCTCTGAGCTCTGTAGATTCCTCCGCATGGTCAAGTACTACAGAGACATCTGGGCAAGCCACAGTGAAATGCTAGCTCCAATAACTAGTATGGTTGGTGTGTGTGGGCACACCAAGATCACAAAGGCTAACAAGACAAAGAAACAGCAATGGCATTGGGACAATGTCCATCAGCAGGAATTCAACACTGTGAAGGCAACTATTGCTTGTGATGTTACCTTCACCTACCCTAATTACTCCCAGGGCTTTGAGATCTACACAGACAGTTCTAAGTTGAAACTAGGAGCTGTTATTACTCAAAACAACAGGACACTGGAATTTTTCAGCAGGAAACTGAACTCAACACAACAGAAATATAGCACGACCGAACAGGAACTGCTAGCCATAGTAGAAACACTAAAAGAGTTCAAAGGCATGCTTTGGGGACAACAAATAATGGTCTACACTGATCACAAGAATTAATGCAAGATGCTCTAGGCCTGACCTCTGATTGAGTGCACCGCTGAAGAATACTCTTAGAAGAATATGACCCCACCATCATGTACACCAAGGGCATCCACAATACTGTTGTGGATGCCTCTGGCACCTCCTCTTCTCAGAGCTAAATAAACATATATAGCTCAAAAATAATTAAAAAATCAAACTGATTAAAATATTAATTCAACCTCTCTGTTCTTAAGATTTCTTTCAAAAAGAAGAAATATTTCTTGACAAAAATTCAAATAATTGAATCAAAACCATCTGATATTTTGGATACTTGCTTACTTCAGATTTAACATGAAATCTTGTTACAAATGCAAAAAAGGGCAAAATGCCTACAAAACAGGGTGTCCAGCATAATTTGTCTGAGAGTGCCCAACTCCACTATCGTATGAGGTATACTACCAACTTCAACGTAAGTTGAATTACAACAACTGCATTAGAAAAGTATCGGGGAAAGTCACAATGCTTTAAGTATGTACACACATATAATGTTTTTCCTGAAAGATATCTCACAAAATTTCCTGATGTCTACTCTAAGTATTCACCATGTATTTTTACAAGTTGCCGATTACATCCACTTTATGCTGTTACTTGAACAAAACAAATGGTTAACTCCACTCTTGTATAAATGAAGACATTCATTTGCCACCTGCCCTGACAGGATGTAGCTACACATATAATATGTAAAGGAGAACACAGGAAGATTGCTAGTTAACACTCCCTTTTCAACAGTGTCCTCACTTAAGCATCAATGAACCAAACACACATATCAATTATGAATAATTATGTTCTTATCAACATGTAAATTGTCAAACATTGACTTATTATATTTGCTCATCCTTATTATCTACACTAACATGGCACCAGAGTGCATATTCATGAGATAAGTCTTTCGTACACACACTGCAGTCATCATTAATCCTTTCCATCATTTCATCATATCCTTTGTCACCAGGAAGTTATGCCATTACAGACCTCCTCCCATCATCCTAAGGTGTCATCTCTTCATTTGTCGATATTTCTCTATCCCTCTTGTTCTTAACTATCCCTTCCATCCAATCATCTCCAATTTCATGTTTTTCCCAAGGGGGTTTTAGTTTTTTTTGTTGTTGCTTGTCTTGCTGAGGAATCTAATTCAACACCTTCAGTCTTGATGGCATCCCTGAATGGCACTTTGCTCTGTCCACGAGTGAACTTTGGCTTGATCTTGAGGTAATGTCTTATGTTCTCTTGATTGATCCCTTGACTCTCCATCTGTCCTTCTGTCAACTTCTTGTATTCAGTAAATTTTTCCTTTTCAATAGTTGATGTGTGTTTTTTTCCAGGATGAAACTTCCACTCCTGTTTCCAAACATCACCATGATTTTCCAAAACAAAAATGGTCTATGCCATATCACTTACTGTAATCAATTCCCACAACTGCTTCTTTTTCTTTTCATCTTCCCAATACCACCTCCTCAGTATATCCTTTGTGTACAAAGCACTCATCACATGGGTCACAATGTAGTAGAAACCTTCTGTGATTTCTTTCCAATCTTGATCTTCTCTTGCTTGGTTCTCTCCAAACATTTAATCTCCCAGAATGGTTTACACACTCCTGTGGTTCCAACCAAAATGTGCTTTTTCATCTTCATAAACATTGACTCACTGATGTGCAGGTCCCCTTCCTAATCAAAGAGTCATGCATAATTATGAGATAAGAAAATAAGAACCTTACACTTGAAAGACAAACCTTCACTTACTCATGATCTCCTTCCTTAAGGCATTGTGGTAATTGCATTTCAAATTTCAGTATTTAATATGCACCATCCCTGCTATGATGCTCTCCCAATACCAACTTTTATTTACACAACAAGGAACTTGAACTTCACCCTTCATCATCACTTTCTCACATACACTATTCTTCGTATCATCATAGTCATTCCATCCTCTCTCCAAAAACTTGATGTGCAGAAAAAGTACATCTCCAGTATAACTTGTTACTCGATGATAGTTTACTGAATCAGTGCCATCATGTTGCGGACGATGCCCCCCAACTCATTTTCCCCTCTCTGAATCACTTCTGTTCTTACTGTTTTTTTGCTTCCATAAGTCATCACAATATTCCTCTCAAGAAGTTCATTGACTTCTTTCATCTCTTTCTCCATCTCACTTAACCTTGCATCATATGCCCTCATGATTTCTTCAACACTTGATCCAGTAATCTCACTTACTGTGCCTGTAGTCATAATCTCTCATCCATTTTGACAATTCTCCAGGAAAATCATAGCAGAGAATCTGCCAGGAAATATTTCATCATTGTTGTCATTCATATTGTCTCCATATGTTAAAGAACTGTTTCTTGGTACACTTTGATGTCAACATGAGGACAGTAATTTTTTGGGGGTGAGGATGTTGCACAACCTTACAAATGTTGATAAGAAATCAATTGGTTCAGGTGACAATATAATTTTTATTGGCAAGGCTGTGCACAGACATACCACATTAAAGATTGCACAGGTAAGTCAGTGCAATATTTCTTGCAATGCCCTCTAATGTATATTTCTACAGCACCCATTTTTTATAACCTTTTTTAATTCAGAAAATGGGATAACACCAGTAGAGGTCTATTTGTATTTTCTGATGCATCCTATATTCTACAAAGTTATTATTGTTCAATGACAGATTATGAAGAATTCTTCCCTGGATACACCTTCAACTTGACATGCCAAAATACAGACAACCCACAAGTGGAGAACTAATTTTGTTCATTCTCAACCTTGCTCCCAACCATTTGATTGTCTTTATGCCAGATTTGGATGCAATTTTTTGGGATAAGATTTGAATACACACATAAAGAATTGTTCATTCCTTCATGATGCAGAAGAGAGAGATGAAATTATGTTGAAATTTAAAGAAAGCAGAAATCTTGGAGGGAAAACATTCACCCCCCCACTAGTGATTGAAAATTTATCTGATGCCCAGAGGCTATTTGAGGAATGGTTGAATTGCTCAATATCTGACAACATGAGAATGTACAAATCATTCATGTTTCCTCAGAAAACTACAAATGCTGATCAAAGGTACCATGGCATCAGTATCCGCAATAGTGACAAAATTATTCTGAACCCAAAGATAACTGCCCAATAGATGTGTTAGAGGATGAAAATTTATTTGAAGTTTAACATGAATGGGATACAGTGAATGATCTCAGCAGAAATAAGATCAGGGATGGATTTGATAACAGTCATAAATTGATTCAATATTCACAGGACATAGCATTTCAAGTCCTTCTATTAAGTGTTCTTAATAGTGTGAGAGGTGTCCCCCTGAATCTGTTTGATAACATTATGAATGCTATCTTTGTGCACTATAGAGGGAACTTAGATTTCAACACTGTGTACTTCAATTCTAACAGGAATGGACTGCTAGCAAGGTCGAAGAAAATTCATGGTATGACTCAGTTCAAGGCAAGCATGGTCAGTGTAA
>JALLPD010001184.1:0-12773 GCA_036940065.1 Cyclotella cf. meneghiniana
GTTGATGGGTCCACCACTGGCTGGAGGTCCCAGAGAGCATCCTTGGCTCATGTCATGACATGATTGAATTTGAATCCCTGTCTGTGCAGGATTTACTTAAAGATGGACACTGGAATACCTGTCCCAGAAGGATATCATAAGCATAAGCTATAGAGAATTCATGTGGATGGTTCATGAATCAGAAAAATCATCAGTAATTCTTCACCGGTACCAGTACAATATTCTTCCCCCATTTGGGAAACAAAACATAAAAAAATTCCCTATCAGTAATCAATTCAATCGTACTTCAACATCATACTAAACCCTACAAAAAACTGCTTTTGTAAACAATACCTAGAGAGAAAGCATTTTTTACTCATATTTTAAATGTTATCATTGTAAATGATACTTTCAAAAATATATTCTTACCCCAACATTCTTCCACAACAAAAATACTGCAAAAAGCTTGCAGTGGCTGCTAGTAATTTTCCTTGCTTTATTCCTCGCCAAAACTCGGTGAGATAGTCACATGATGGCGAGATCGTGGACATTTCGTGGGACTAACCTACCGACTTATACGGTACGATACCATACCATCGGTATGGTAAACATATAAACTGTTCATAATGACATAAAGAGAGCTAGGTATGGCATCCTCAGCCTCCTCTCAAGAGAGGTACAATCTGGTATGGTACAATAGCGCAGATAACATCGTTTGTCTTCTCGGTGAAAACGTGACCACACCTCAACAACACTTCATAACATTTAACTTACCACCGAAAGTTTAAGCAACATGAAGTTTACGATTCTTCCATTCCTACTTTGGGTACCTCCCAATGCTGCCACCTCGCCACCAGTTTGTGAGGATTTTAACACAGGTATCTACCAAGGTGTCAATGAGGCCGAGTGGCTTTGGCAGCAGAATGGCAGCAGTTGTTCCTCCATTTGGGGTTTTGAAGATCAGGTTGATGACTACCTCGACGAGAACTACCCTACCGACACTTCCAATTGGAGGACGAACTCATGCAATGAAGGGGTTGCGGAAGGTGCGCACCAAGTGGTTGATAAATATGAGAAGCAGTGCCTTGATGACAACCCGGACGAGTGTAACGATTTGGGTAACGCCGCAGCTATACGTAAGACTGATTGCGGAATGTCATTTATGTTGAATCACAACTTTCTTCTCGTAACCTACTTACCTCTTCTTTGTCTGACTACCTGAATGATGAACGAAGGAATTGCGTTCGACTTCTGCCCCTTCAATGCTGCCTCTGGATCTAGTGCGTCAGCTCCACCCGATTACAAGAAATCGTGCCGCCAGGTTGCATACGGAGTTTGCGAAGGTGCCATTTACAATCAAGTCAAATCGAATGGCTGCAGTATGACCACAAGCGAACTTCAACAGCAGCAGAAGAAATGCAAGAATCAGGTTGATTCCATGACAGGTGGCGATTTCTTTTCTAGGATTACTCGCATGCTGAGGAGGAGCAATTAATTCTTCGTTGGATTTTAGCCGATTCTTCTCTGTGTTTTATATTGATAACAATTAAATACAATTAGATTGCTGCTTGATGAAGTAGAAAATCGAGTCAGGACTCTGAGACGGGCTTGCGATCCATATCTGTCGATCTGACCTTAGAGTAGCAACTTGTACAAGTTTTTGTGTATCGACTAAGCTAACTGAGGATCCAGGTGCCGATGTGATATCGATGAGTTCAGACACGCACTGAAAAACTTCACCACCGAAAATTATCAACAGCATAATCCGGCGTAACTTTCTTCCCATACGCGTATGTGACCTCACTATTCGCATTGAAACCATCAACCACCCTCTGCATGCCCTTTTCCTCTACATCAACATTGTGTATGCCATCCTTAATCACCCACACGGTACTACACCCGATCGCATTCCCTCCAGTTATATCCGTTTCTAATGCATCTCCAATCATAATTGCCTTGGATGAATCGCTTCCATGTAATGCAATGTCATACACCTCTTGAAATGGTTTACCAATGCGTTTCACGTAAGTTCGTGCATTTTCCTCACTCATTTCTCCCATGGGAGGACAGTGCGACGTCCATAAGAAGCGTTCATATGTATCACCAATTGATCCGGGCATGGGATTGCGACTTGCATCGGGCCGGACTTTGTCTGGATTTGTAACAAGCATGGGTACCTTCCGTTGAGCAGCTATCATCATGGACCTCTCCATGATACTCCAGTATTCATCTTCATTGTCGGTTTTCGAAACAACGGTGGTACCATCATTAATGGTGAACGTTCCGCGAGAAACGATGAGATCTGCCTCTTGGATGGGAGCCAATGTCCATCCTGCAGAAATACAATAGGATTCATCATTATCTCCACTTCCAAATACGAACACTTTTCGTTGATTGTTTTGAATTAGGTTGCTGATTATTTCCCAATTAGAACAACCGAGAGAGGGTGCATCGTTTCGAAGGAGAACGTGTGATATATCCCCAGATGTGATAATATTTTCAAAATCTTCTAGGTTGAATCCGACTTGATGGAATCATGCGATAGTACATGGTATTGTGAGCACAAGTTTCAAGTACTCACACTAAGCAAAATTAGAATGCAACCATTCCAAATCCAATACAAAACGTACGCTTCTCCAACATGATTTCGATATCGTCTCTCCTCTTGCTACTATTACTCAAAATAGTCAACTTCTTTCCCCGTTCTTTCAATTCTCGAATGGTCTCCAACACCCCCTCGTACGGCTCGTGTCCATTGTGCATCACTCCCCACATATCGAGCAAGAATGTATCGTGCTTCAATATTTCAGGAGAGGATATCCCGTCTAATTTTGTAATGGTTCGGGAGTTTGCTTCGTTGTTGGCTGTGGAGGATGACATTTGTCGTACGATGGGGTGTCTGCGCTGTGCTCTGTGTCCAAGGGAAAAGCCGTGGGCCGTTGGGATAGGAGAGTTGCTCAATATGCAGCAGTAGGACAGGGGGAAAAGGAGGCGTGTTGAGACCAATCTCATTGTATGTGTAAACTTTGCGTGACAAGGAATGGCAGGGAGAAAGAAGGGAAGTATTCGACAGAGATTGAGAAAAGAAGAGAATCCATGAAAACCCAAGCTTCAACGACTGCCTTTACTGAATGAACACCATTTTTCGATAAGCTCCTAAAGCTCGTAGTCGAGGAATCATCACGATGGCATACAAATCTGTAAGATCACAAAACGACTTTATCGGTGATGTTAGTTTCATCACCTTTCAGACGTTGTCATTATTTACCTGTAACTCTTGAATTGGAGATTGCCTCGCCTCTTATGCCGGCCGGTGCCTTTACACCGGGTCGACGTTAATGACAAATATGGTGCCAACTAACTGCCGGCAATGATGGTAAGTGCGCAGTATGTATTGTATTTTATTGTACCATACAACACGTGTGAAAAAAGTGCGTACAATGCAATACTGATGACCTATTATTGATGGCGATCTTGATATATTTCACACTCATTTGCAAACTGGTGCGTCAGTCACCTCAAGGACATGATGAAGGTAGATATAGATAGGTATGAAGGTAATAACTTGAATATTGAAAAAGGTGTACCTTCTGATGTGAAAATACTTTTTCACCGGAGGCCGGGATCTCCATCGATCATGGTCTTTCAACCATACCCCCAACGATCCTAAGGAACACACCAACATCCACAAGTACAATAGTATGAAGTTTTTACCACCGTCACTGCTGCTCCTGCTCACCTCCGCACCCATCGCCATCATCGCACCGGCAGCTCTTGCCTTTCCCCCTTCCCACAGAAATCGACATCCCAACACTCATCGACACCCACCGATAACGCCCGCGGCATCGTCGTCATCTCGTCCACACTCTCGCCTCTTGGCTGAAACCAGCACCGCCGCCGCCACCAGTAGCGACAGTGCCGCACGCGGAATCAAAGTCTCTACAGAAAACGATCTAGAGAAAAGACAACGTCACAAACGATCCAGACAACGATGGGGCAAATTCATGAAATTTCACGCCAAACCCGCCAATGTCAGTCGACCCTTCCAAGATTTGTCGTTGGAGGGGTTGAGGATGTTGACGGAATATTATTTGGGAGAGGCAAATGTCGCCGCCGCTCGTGATGCTGAGAATCATTCCGGAGAGAACGGTGACGATGGGGTGCCCGATAGTCTTACGGCTAGCATGTCCTCACATCACGTGCACGAGATTACGAAATTGTTGTCCTCTTGGGCTAAGTTGGCAATTGTGGGATATATGCCTTCGAAAAGTGTGGATTCGAGCATGAACGAGGGTTTTGTCATGTTGAACAACAAAGAAAGGAGTAAGGCAGCTGAAATGGCGGAGAAGTGCTTGAGGCATTTGGTCGAAGAACAAAAGTTGGGGAATGAAAAGGCAATTGTTTCTGTGGATTTGTATCATTTAGTGAGTTTGAGATTTGTATATTTCAAGTTAACGTGTCATTGAGAATGTGTATGGGCATAAACGTGAGCACTTAATGATTCTCGAAGGTTATTACTGCATGGATAAAAAGTGGATCCCATGCCGATCTATTGCACGCAACATCTTTACTTGACTACATGAAAAACAATCGACATTGCAACATCCTTTTAGATGGACCAAAGTACAACATAAACTCTTCAAAGTCATCTGCCAAATGTTACGTCGCAGTATTAGACGGCTGGTGCAAATCCCCCTACAGAGACGCAGAAGTCCAAGCAGAAGCCATGCTTCACCGCATGGCTTCCCTCGGAATACACAACGTCAAATACTACAACAATGTTATGAATCGTATAGCCACCAGTGGTAAGCCCAATGCAGGTTCCGAAGCGGAACGGCTGCTCAATGAATTAATCGACATGTATAAACATGGACACACCACCATGGCTCCGGATAGGAATGCCTTCAATACAGTTATCAAAGCCTACGCCAACTCTGGCGGAAAGAACGGACCGCGCAATGCCAAACGAATTCTTGGTATGATGGAAAATCCAGATAAACACGGGTTGGAGGATATTGCATCAGATATAGAGCCGGATAGAGTCAGTTGCACTTCAATCATGATGGCGTGGGCGAATAGTAATGATGATGGGGGTTGTGAAATGGATGCTGGTGACAAAGCTGAGCAGTTGTTGGAGCGAATGGAGGAGGTTTTTGCAAATAAAGGTGACATGAAGCCTGATACGGCAGCCTATAACGCTGTAATCAAAGTCTGGTGAGTAACGTTGCTCGTGAAGCCCACTGTGGTTTTCCTGTTGTGGATAACTCAACGTACCTCTATCGGTATCTTCATGCAAAGGGGAAAGTGTGGTGACAACGAAGCAGGAAAGAAAAGTGAAGAATTACTGAAGAAAATGCTACAGCAATATCAAGATGGCACAAACAACGACGTCAAGCCTGACGATGTCACCTTTAATTCTGTCATTCACAATGTCGCCACATCCCTTGACGTGGACTCTCCACAGCGAGCTCTGAAAATACTGGAACAAATGGAACAGCATTATGAACAAGGACTCATTGACGTCAAGCCTAACATCATTACATACAACTCGGTTTTGAACTCATTCGCTAAGAGCAATCGGCCTGGGAGTGCACAACAGGCAGAGGAGATTCTTGATAACTTGGAAAAATCCTTCGACTCTGGCGTATGGAACATTGAGCCGGACGTGTATTCGTAAGTAACGAGAGCTAGCTCGTTGTCATTGAAGCGTGAAAAAAAATTGTAGAATATGCAACTCAACGTGCTTCCGTACGATCATCTCCCTTTTTGTTTTCACCACAAGGTATAACACCGTCATACATGCCTGGAGCAACAGCAACGATGAATATAGTGCCCAAAGAGCGGTAGCACTGCTTGACCGAATGTCTGCCCGCGCTAAGAAGGGGAAGTCTAAGGTGAAACCCGATTCCAGGACTTACAACACCGTTTTACATGCATGGTCTCAGTCGACAGATAGGAATGCACCGATAAAGGCCCTTGGCTTGTTAGAGCTTATGTTTCGATTGTACGAAAAGGGCGATGAAAATGCCAAGCCCGATGTCTTGAGCTTCTCTACTGTCATAAACGCATTCTCGAAATCAAGATTCCCAGGGAAAGCACGTGAATGTCGGAATTTGTTACGACGAATGAAAAACATGTACGACGAAGGGCAGGAGGGCATGCGACCAAATATTTTTGTGTACTCCGCAGTTCTTAATGCGTGTGCGTACACTTTTGGTAGAAGTGACGAGAAGGAGGAAGCACTCAACATTGGTTTGGAAATTTTCGAAGAACTTAAAAATTCAGGCATTCGACCCAATCACGTTGCGTATGGGTCCTTTTTGCGAATATGCCGAAGACTCATGACGGAAGATGATGCTCGGAGGAGTCACTTCATGACTCGCGCTTTCAAGCAGTGTTGCGCAGACGGGCAAGTGGGGATTTACGTCTTGAAGCAAATACGTGCAGATCCTAAACTGTTTGTGGCATTGCTGCAGGCTTACATTGTTGATGGTGATGTTCAGTATCATGATGTACGTAGCACGACAGCTTAAAAGTGATTTTTTTGAAAAATGGCATCCATTCATCTCATCAAATCCTATTTTCCTGTTAGCTGCCCTCCAAATGGACTCGGAATGTAAAGGAAAGCGTCAAGATTAGTCGACCGCGAATGAAGGGAGACATCAGTCGAACCTGACATAGATGCTACCAGTTTGAATTAATTCTAATGCTATTCGTTGCTAGAGAAATGTAAGATTTAAAAGAATACATGAATTATTTCATCTTCGGGTACTCGAGGGGATTTTCCAAGTTTTCGACGTTTATGATCGCCAAGACCGTGCCCCCACTCATAGTGATGCATCTACGTGCCATCTTCATAAAATACGATGGACGATGTGTCACTGAGATCACAACGCCTCCTCGATCAATCAGATTCATAATGCCAGGTTTACATTTGTCTACTGTGCTTGAATGCTCCGAGTCAAACAGCTCGTCAAAGAGTAAAATTGGAGACGGGATAAGTATAGAGTGTTTATTGGTAGAGTCATTCAGATCCAGAGCTGCGACTGACGGAGCAACACTGACCATACAAGCGCAAGCCATACCAAATAGAAATTGACCTGATGGCGATAAATTCGAGGGAATGCAAGAATATTGTTCTTCTGTCAATTGGAGAAGCTTAGCAAATTCCAGCGCGAGCTCTTGAAACAACCTGTCCCTCTCATCATCCTCATCAATTCCCACGAGACCCTGTTTCTTGAAAATATTTTGCACTGCGTCTCGACCATTCTGATAAATTCGCTCAAGAACTGTCAGCGTGTTGGAAAAATCAGGTTTTCTTTCTATAATGACAGGTTGGACCAAACAATCAGTGTGAAATGATGCTGTCTGAGGTGAGACATATGACGACCCAACCTTCATCCAAGACGGAACATCTCTCCGCGGCGCATCAGCGACTTTTATCTCTTGTCCGTTTATGAAAATTCTTCCCTCCACAGGAGACTCCAGACCTGCCAGCAAACGCAGTATTGTAGATTTTCCGGATGCCGATCTTCCATCTATGATGGTAACGCCACTGTTCACGTAATTCTGACCATTAGATGAAGAAGGGACATGACCAAACGATAGGTTGATGTCATGGACGGCATATTCACGTTTTGGGACGCTCGAAAACAGCGTCTGATGATTCGTTTCTGAATGAGTGTCATAGACGCGCAAGAACATTTCATTCGATGCACGAAGACTTACCTGCATCAATGTTACTGGATCTTGGTTGCAAAGCATCGATTAAAAGTGTTCACACGCGTAGATGCCGCAATAAAGTCAGGTAAAAATGATCTTACATTTTTGGGAGACGCTCTCCAGCTGGATATACGAAGGGCGAAGTTGCAGAGCGGGTCCGAACGATCGGACAGATGACACCAGAAAATCCAACACCATCAATGTTACTGCTGTTGTCGAGATCAGGCCATACATTGTGTCACTTGTTCGCAGGAATACTTCACCACAGAGCTTTTGTTTTTCTTGTTGAGAACGTGTGGTATTCACAACGATATGGCGGGCGAAGGGTCGACGAGAGGAAGCCAGTAATCTTTGCTAATTCCTTTGTTGTGCCTACAATCCTTATTTTGTCTACGACTTACTATAAAACACTTGTTGTTGTTGTTGTTGTTGTTGTTAAGAGGGTGTGGATCGTAGTGGCTCGTGTACGGCCTTCGAACGAAAGTACAACAAGTGCTCACATTAAGTACCTCCTACCCTCATGTAACTTTTCCCCTTGACCCTTCCTTGTAGACTTTAGGATGTTAGGGAATTTTGACAGGTAACAGAAATCCTACCAAAAGTGAACTTTCAGAATAATCACATGTATTTTAGCTTGAATTATTTAATTGGGCCCTTCCTCGGAAGATCGGTACCATATGTACCGATCTTGCAAAATGTACCATCGACATGTATCAGTACATTTTGAGAAATCGGTACATTTTGTAAGATCCGTCCCAAAAAGTACCGATCTTACAAAATGTACCGATTTCTTTTTTCTCGTAGAAATCGTATTAATTCCTACAGTACGAAGAACCGATCTTTCATATTGTACTTTCGCTGTGTAAAAGTACATTATCAAAGATCGGTACATTTTGAAAGATCGGTAGTAAAATGTACCAATCTTGCAAAAAGTACTTATGGCTATGGTCCGTATTGGATTGAGTTTTTTACATGAAAATGCCATGTAGATATTATTACGCATTTTTGTATGAGTACTAGTATTATTACAAAGTACAATCTTTTCCCTAAAGTCCTACCGATTTATATCGTACAATACACCATAATATGGTACCATACCGCGTAGGGAGAATAGCTTGACATGAATGTGATCCCAAATCATGGGAGAGAAGCTGTCATGATCAGTGAGATTTTTCTCACTGATCATGACGGCTTCGCGTTTTCATCCTTTCGTGCAATCCATGTGACAAAATTACGTCACTTCAGGCTTTTAGATGCCCGGCGAAAAATCTCGGATAATATGAGGTATTGTAAAATGTCTCCCTTAGTATATCACTGTTGTCCTGGTCAGGGGCGGAACTTTTGCTACCACTTCTGAGACCAACTAAAATGACGGACGATGCTGAGAGACGTTTCTGTATTTTGGCCACATAACACACTACTCTGTTTATTCTAAACATTGCCTGTTTAGATTCTCCGTCGCAGAAGTAAGGCTATTAAATTCAGAGATCCCGTAGATCTTTCTCGTTGCGAGAATCATCCGAAGTTGTTGGCCATCACACACACCTCACACACACACACACCTCGTAAAGATTGTAGACCCGACCAGATCACGTTGAATTTTCTTGAGCCCTCTTGAGTCTTAGCCCACTCATAAACAGTAAACCACACAAAAGCATGGAAGACAGACTGTTGCCACATCGGTAGTGCACAGGATTGAGAGAAATAACCCCTTGGACAACCATGCTCGATGGCGAATCTAAATATGCCAAGAAAACTCTGCCCACCGACCGAACACGATCCTTTCTCTGGACCCTTCTTCTTCCGGCGGCAGCAACAGTAACGACGGACGTCTGGTTCGAGATTGCCCCTCTCTCGTCCAACTTCAGTTACGACTTAATACTCGCCACCACAAACGTATCTGGGGCATTTCTCGATGGCTTCTTTTCAGCATTTGAGAATGGTGATGCTGTCCCGATTGGGTCCAAGACGGAAGCCTTGCGTTTGGTCGCGGAGGAGGTTCGAACTTTTGGGTTGAGCACGTACACGAGCTGGGCAGGGATGGTGAACGTTGCTGCAAGTATGGGGATTGCAAAGTCTAATGTTGTGGTTGGCCTGGTATACATTTTAATGTGTATTGGATGCGGATTTGTCGCCCATGGTGAGTGAAACTGTAATGTCTTCGTTAGTTTATCGAAGCAATTATCCACCAAAACTATTCATTTCTCTTGCTGTCAGGACTCGGCAGTGATCTTGCACAATTCGTTTCACCCTCCAACTCATTACTAGACGCAACAATAAATGAATCTTACAGTCCAGTCCCAAGGGCGCACAAAATTTTAGATAGAACAATGTTCGTTCTTATATTATACATTTTTACAACCTACCTCTTCGTCGAGCTAACAGAACCACAACGAAGGTTTTGGGTAGAGGTATCACCAAGCAATCAACTAGTTGTATCCATCTTCTGTGCAGTGGGAGGGGCATACGCGGGTAATATCGTTTCGAAGCTAGCTCCGAAAAATTCTCAAATACCCATGGGAACAATACTCTGCAACGCGACATTTTCATTGTTGAGCCTATTCCTAAACCTCTTGCAAACATACAGCCCATCACCAAGTGAGTTATTAGTGCTGAAGGCATTATCAATCAACTTCTGTGGGGCGGCATCAGTGTTCTCGAGACATATATCGGGCCTATCGCTGCTATATACGAGGTCATCAAAGAGATCGAAGCTTATTTTTTTGAGCGTGTCAATCAATCTTCTATTTGCAACAGTGCTTTATTGGATTGCACTAGAGATAGATTCTTTACCTCGGCATTCTGTCGACGATATTTCATTCATCGATTCAAAACCTGATGGCACAGTCAACATGAAAATAGAACAATGAAGTAGATTTTTTTCTTTCTGAATTTATCGCTATTGTCAGATTGAAACCCTGGAGCACTTCGTATCCATCGCTTCATTCGCTAGCTCATCAGCTCGTTTATTCATTTCTCTCCCAATGTGGACCATAGTGAACACAGTGAACTTCTTTTTCAGAGCTACGGCTTCGAAATAAAACTGTTTAAGTATCGAACTTTTCACCTTGTCTTTCCCTTCAATCTGCCGAAATATCAACATGCTATCTCCTTGGACTACAATCTTTCTCACACCCAGAGATAGAGCACACCGCAGTCCAGTGATCAATCCCGTATACTCTGCCATGTTGTATGTTCTTTGCTCTCCAAGATACTGGCATCCAGACCAGATTTCTGATCCATCCTCGCTATCAAACAAAGCCATACCGCAACCAGCTATACCAGGGTTTCCACGACAGCCACCATCGAAACGCAAGATGTAAACTTTCTCGGCAGACACTGTAGCGATGATTGATCTATTGCTTTTGCCAATATTATCTTTTTCGCTGTCGTTGTCGCCACGCATCGCTGCGACATAACTGTCACACGACTTCTGCTCTTCCACCGCAAGCTTTGATTCATTCTTGACGTCTGCACACTCCAATGCAGGGACCCGTCCGACTCTGACATCACTGAAATTATTCATTAGTTTTGTGACCATGGCGTACCATGGTTCCAATCCCCCAATAGCTCTGTATTCGTTATTTAGTTGCTTTGCAATACATCTGTTACAAGTTTGAATCTCGATATGACTGGAAGACGGTAAAGAACTACTGACAACATCCTTATTCATTAGAGTAGTGATGATTTTCAACCCGTCGACGAGGGCGATATAGTCGGCGAGATTTCTTGAAATCTTTTCTTTTCCATGATGACTGTATACGGGGATAAATCGACGCCCAGTCCATACTTCTTTGCCGCTGGCGGCATCGTGTATGGTTATTCCAATTCCGGTGTTTTTGGTGACTTTGTCGGTGTGGCTACCGAATCGCAGGATGTATGTTGCTGACGGTAAATTAGATTGCGTTGAGAGTTTCGAAGCAAATCGGCCGCATATGCGCAGAATGTCAACTGTAGAAAAGAAGTTTCTTTTTATCCTGCTTGATAAAAATGTACTCGCAAATATCATCGGACAGTGCTTGGTTGAAGTATTACTCGAGGCGTGATGAGTGCGGTGGCCTATGTGTGGAAAGAGTGGTGCCTCCAACTACCATATGTTACGGTGAATAGGCCACTCTATAGTGAAGGCCACAATTTACAGAATCTCATCTATTTTGTGATTTTCATTTTCAGGCCTTTGAACATGTAAAAAAACCGTTAATTCTAGCTAAATAGATTCTCAATTCCATGACCAACACGCCCAAATGCTGGGCTCCCCGTAACTCCTTCTGGTTCAAAAGTTATGGCTGATTGTCGCGTAACTCACCACACATCACCTTGCTTTTTTTGGTGGGCTTACATATTGTATGATGTATTGTACGCGTCCCTTCACGTAAAAAATTTGGACTCACAGCAACAGGGGACTGGAATCATTTTAAAAAAATTGTGACAAAAGACAACCAGGAAATCATAGCCTCTTTGTCCCATCTTTATAAATTTTTTTTGACAAAAAAGAAACTGAAAAAATTGCCTCACTGTCTCATTGCCATGCTTGTGTCCCCATGTTCACTCACAGCAACAGGGGTAACGGGCAATGGCAATGGGCAACGGCGACAGGCAATAGCGGCGGGCAACGGCGACGGTCAACGACTATGGGCAATGGCAACTTGCAATGACGACGGGCAACGGCAACGAGCAACGGCAACAAGCAACGGCAACGGGCAACGGCAACGGGCAGCAGCGACGGGCAATGGCGACAGGCAACGGCGACGGGCAATGGCGAGCATCGCGACTGGCAAATTGCAATGGGAAATGGCAGAAAAAATAATATAGTAACAGATTTATGGTAAGAAAGGTATAGTTTTGAAATTTTAGCAATATACCAATAATTGTAATTGACACATATCTTGTCGAATCTTAGCAGATAATCATAGGCCAAAACAAAATAATAAACTTTTTATTTAAAACAAGAAAAATGTGACTGAAGGAAAAGAAGGAGGAGGAAAAGAAGAAGGAGGAGGAGGAGGAAAAAAATTCTCAATTGTAATACAACTAAGCTTTTAAAAAAGCTTGATTACCAGCAGCCGCTGCAA
>JALLPD010001185.1:0-12759 GCA_036940065.1 Cyclotella cf. meneghiniana
AGACCCACTAAAATTAGGTAAGTGCATAACTCAACACTAGATTGCAGGACAATCATAAGATAGTGACCTAAGCTGGGTGCTAGCAAGAAATTTTAGTTGTAGATAAAAGACATAGATATCCAGATGATTGGAATTTAAAATTATAAGCCATGTTTACTGATTCAGAATGAGGATTGCCATTTGGTGATCCTCATGCTTGTATCATGTATTTTACATGATAATTGAATTCTTTAAATTAAGTTGTACCCTGTTGAAATCAGATGTACCCATCAGGATCTTAATGTACCTGTTAAGGCTGTACATGAGATCCTGACAGGACTGATTGATCTTGTCAAAGGTTCTTGTAAGACTCCCTGGTCTTGCCAAAGGATCTTGCCAAAGGATCTTGCCAAAGGATCTTGCCAAATGTTTGGTGGGATCCCTCCCCCAATGGTAAGAATTTGGTTTGTTGGTATTCCTATGTCCTGTTTATGGGCACAGCATTTGCTGAGAGTCTCAGTGAGCATCCTTGGCTCATGTCAAAAGGGTATGTAAATACTTGGCTCATGTCACATGGTTGGTGTAAGCACTGTGTATTGAACACAGGTACTTTCTCTCACTAAGATTTGGTTGAAATGGATGTGATACTTAGCCTATCACAAAATTCATACAATGGGACAATCAGGGTTTTACGTGGGAGTAAGCCATTACAGATTTGACTTTGGAGACTCACATAAATGCAACACTATGAGTCATGGTAAGTCAAATTTGCCCAAAGACTCCCCTCCACAAGCACTTATGCTGTAGACCAGACATAGAACAACATATGTCACAGATATCACAACAACTTGCAGCTTTTCTCCTTCAACAGGTTTTTCTGCAAGCCTGGCTCAACATGTTTTTTTCACACCGAGGTTTCACTTTTCCGTGATCACATTTATTCTCCAATCATGGAGGCGAGTGACATGAGCCAAGTATCAACATACCCTTTAAGTAGACATAAGCCCATAATATGGCCCTTAATTAAGACACAAGAATGTAACATGAGCCAAGATGCTATCAGGACCTCAAGGCCAATAATGTGTATTTATGGATATGTAAGGGTACCAAAATTTACAACTAACATAAATTCCATTTGCTAAAAGTTTACAAACCTGTGCAAGATCCCTTTTCCAGAGAACCAAATCTTCAATACATTTGATTTGTCAAAACATACAAGAATTAGCCTACACATGATCTTTAAGTTTCTTAAAGATCATACCAGGGATATGTACACCCTACACAAACCCTCACTGTGTCTTTGACACAAACATATGAGTTTCTACTGAAAACCTACGTACTGATTTGTATTTTTTATGAGAAAAGCATGAGGACAGAAATTCTCCAGTCCTCAGCTTAAATCAGTTAAAATACCTTATAATTATTTAAACATATCTTACAATCAATCAGAACATCAAGTTCTATCTTCCTTTTTATCATCTACTTAATTTTCTGGACTAACAGCTTAGATCAGATGGATGGATTTCCAGATGGATGACATGATCACAGCCATAGACTGCTGTGAAAATTGTGTGGGAACACTATTGAGAATACCAATGGACAATTGGGCCCTATCAAAAATCAGGGGTCATTATTACTTACTATTGGTCTTGTGGGTCTTGCCAAACTGTAATAGTCAATAGTGAATTGCAATTATGTTCTATCTATTGCACTATTGGGACTTACTAAATTGACCATAGTGCCAGTCAATCCTGAATAGTGCATTTTAGTGATTAAACATGTTCTTGACTATTTGCTATTGGCTAAACAAAATCACAGCTAAGAAGGCTCCCAACTTTAAGTGATTTGCTCATCAAGGCAGTAATGCAGTCTGGTTGGCATCATGTCCATGAGAATGAAAAAGTACAAGTACTGGCAATATGACATGGATGCATTCAGATTGCACAATACATCCACCATGAGGTGGATGCATTCATCATGATTCCACATATGTTGCAAAATGACGTGTGCATTCTGATTACATGGTACATGCAACACAAGGTGAATGTCATTATGTTGCAAAACCTGCATGGGTGCAGCCATAGACTGCTGTGAAAATTTCATGGATACAATATTGAGAATGTTAATGGACTATTGGGCCCTATCAAAAAATTAGGGGCCAACATCACTTGATATTGTGCTATTGGGCCTTGCCACACTGTAATAGTCAATAGCAAGTTGCATCTTTTTCTATCTATTGCTATTGCACTATTGGGACCTACTAAATTGACCATAGTGCCAGTCAATCCTGAATAGTGTGTTTTAATGATAAAGCATGTTCTTCACTATTCACTATTGGCCAAACAAAATCACAACTAAGAAGGCTCCTAACTTTAAGTGATTTGCTCATCAAGGCAGTAATGCAGTCCGCTTGGCATCATGTCCATAAAAATGAAAACAAGTACCAGTATTGGCAACATGACATGCATGTATTCAGATTGCACAATAGGTGCACCACGAGGTGGATGCATTCATGCTGCATGATTCCACATATGTTGCAAAATGACATATGAATTATGATTACATGGTATGTGCAACACAAGGTGAATGCCATTATGTTTCAAGACCCACACGGGTAGACCAATAGACTGCTGTGAAAATTCATGGGAATGCTATTGAGAATGTTAATGGACTATTGAGCCCTATCAGAAAATTAGGGGCAATAGCACTTGCTATTGGGCTATTGGGCCTTGCCAAATTGCAATAGTCAATAGCAAGTTGCAAGTATTTCTATGTATTGCACTATTGGGACCTACTAAATTGACCATAGTGCTGGTCAATCCTGAATAGTGTGTTTTAGTGATAAAAAATGTTCTTCACTATTCACTATTGACCAAACAAAATCACAAGCTAAGAAGGCTCCTAACTTTAAGTGATCAACTCATCAAGGCAGTAATGCAGTTTTGTTGGCATCATGTCCATAAGAATGCAAAAAAGTACAAGTACTGGTGACATGACATGGATTTATTCAGATGCACAATATGTGTACTACAAGGTGAATGCATTCATGTTGCATGATTCCACATATGTTGCAAAATTACATGTGCATTCTGATTATATGGTACATGCAACACAAGGTGAATGTCATTATGTTGCAAGACCCGCATGGGTAGACCAATAGACTGCTGTACAAATTGTGTGGGATTGCCATTGATAATGCTAATCGACGATTGGGCCCTATCAAAAAATTAGGGGTCAATGGCATGTGCTATTGGGCTATTGAGCTGCAATTATTTTCTTTCTATTGCACTATTGGGACCTACTAAATTGACAATAGTATTGGTCAATCTTGAATAGTGTGTCTCAATGATAAAACATGTTCTTCACTATTCACTATTGGTCTAACAAAATCACAAACAAAGAAGGCTCCTAACTTTAAGTGATCAACTCATCAAGGCAGTAAATGAGTCCACTTGGCATCATGTCCATAAAAATAAGAAAAAGTACAAGTACTGGTGACAGGACATGGATGCATTCAGATTGCACAATATGTACACCATGAGGTGGATGCATTCATGTTTCATGATTCCACCTATAATGCAAAATGACATATGAATTATGATTACACGGTACATACAACTTGAGGGGAATGTCATTACATTGCAATACCCACATGAGTACAGCCATAGACTGCTGTGAAAATTGAATGAGAATGATATTGAGAATGCTAATGGACTATTGGGTCCTATCAAAAAATTAGGGGTCAATAGCACTTACTATTGGGCTATTGGGCCTCGCCAAACTGAAATAGTCAATAGCAAATTGTCATTTTTTGTCTATTGCACTATTGGGGCCTACTAAATTGACAATTCTACCTGTCAAACCTGAATAGTGTGTATAAGTGATGAAAAATGTTCTTCACTTTTCACTATTGGCCGAACAAAATCACAAGCAAAGATGGCTCCCAACTTTAAGTGATTGACTCATTAAGGGAGTAATGCAGTCTGGTTGGCATCATGTCCGTAAGAACACAAAAATGTACAACTGCAGGTGCAACATGCAATGGATGCATTCAGATTGCATGATACCTGCATCTTGAGATAGATCTATTCATGTTACATGATTCTGCATGTATATCAAAATGACATGTGCATTCTGATGACATGGTATATGCACAACCCGACATTACATCAATAGGTACACACCCCACATGGGTAGACCAATAGACTGCTGTAAAAATTGTGTGGGATTGCTGTCAAGAATGCTAATTGACTATTGGGCCCTATGAACAGTGAGCCTTGCCAAACTATAATAGTTAGTAAATTGCAATTATTTCTGTCTATTACACTATTGGGACCCATTAAATCAACAATAGTGCCCATCAATCCTGGATAGTAAGTTTTGGCAATAAAAATGTTCATCACTAGTTGCTATTAGCCAAAATAAACAGAGTGTATGAAGACTCCTACAGAGAAGTGTTTAAGTCACCATGGCACAAATGCAATCTGGTTGGCATCATGTCTACAAGGATACATGAAGAATTATAACTACTGTCTGTAGGTTCAATATGAAATGAATGCAGAATACACATTACCTTTATCCTGTCATGAATGCACTGAGAGTCAGAGAAATGCAGTAAATTATACGCCATTAGAGCATTGCACAGATAGGCAAATAATACATGCAAGATATAGCATTTACTCCATACATGTATAAACTAACCAATCATTTGAACTGTTGCCCCACTTGCTGTGTGGCTGGGTGCCATCTTCGATTTATAAATGACATTTGCTGAGAGATCAATGGTTTGATTCACACTGTGTGGGATGAGTGGCAGTTGGCTGTGCACCCCGGCATGATTGAATGTTTAAAAATAAGAAAGGTCTTTGTGCTCGGATAGCCTATAAATAAGCTATCGGAGAAAAATAAGGTTATCGGAGCAAAATTGTCTATCAGAGCAATGCTTGGATAACATGTTTTTGCTCCGATAATGACCACTTCTATGTAGGAATAATTCACTTTCATGTAGACTGCTCCGAAGGCCTATTTTGCTCTGATAGTCTATAAAATAAGCTATCGGAGCAAAATAGGGTTTTTGGAGCAAAATAGCCAATTGGAGCGATGCTCCAATAAGACCCAGCCCACTCTGTTGGTAATTCTACTCCTTACCAATTAATTCCGCAGTGCACCCATTTGATTCAATCTTCTTTAGGTTTTATGGTATCTGCATTGATCAGGGACTACAATACAATACCTCAAGCATGATCATGAAAGCATGCTTGATTTTTTGGGTTTAGCTTTAACTTGATCAACAGTAAATACTATTATTCGCATTGAAATTTAGTAATATAAGTTTCCCTATTTAATAGGCTATTAGTGCAAATACAACAGTTTCCCTCACCCTCACTCATAAGCGATGAGCCTGTAGTCCCAAATATCATGCAATAAAAATGTACAATAAAGTGAAGTGTTTAAGTCACCAGGGCACACATGCAATCCGTTTGGCATCATGTCTACAAGGACACATGAAGAATGATAACTACTGCCCGTAGATTCAATATGACATGAATGCAGAATACACATTCCCTTTTTCCTGTCATGAATGCACTTGTCAGAGATGAGTCTCTAGTCCCAAATATCAAGCAAAAAAGTCCGTGTCTCACCCATGAGTGAAGAGGATTTAATGTAAAAGATATAATACGCTAACATAAAAATTGGAGCGATAGCTACATGAAATGTCCTGAGGTACTGTAAATTGTAGCTATTGCTCCGTGTTTTTGGATTTTTAAAGCTAGTGAAATGAAAGCGAGTTTAAAAAAATGGTAGATACTACCATACTTCTATCATTTTTTATGCCTCCTGTTGTTTGCCCCAATTTATTGTGGTAGAAGGAGGTTTTCTACCATCCTGACCCTGCACACCCACCTTTTTATCGTGTTATCCATGGCAAACCTCCCATCCCACAACTGCAGTTGATGCCTTTACTTTCAATGGAAGAGGGTTGGGGATTTGCAAGGGGGGCGGGATGCATTCCTTGAGCAGCATTTCCTGATGTTTCTGCTGTAAGATGGTTGCTTTGGCAGCAACTCCAACAGCTAGGATGCAAGGGAGCATCTGTCGGGAAAGCTGCAAGTTCATCCAGTGCTGTCTCCAGCAGACACAACAATCCACAAAACCTAAGAATAAGTTAACATAATTACAATTTAATTACTAACTAGTTAATTAGTTTGGTTAATCTAATGTAAAACTTAATTAGTTTACGTCATTAAAAATGTAAATGTGCTCTCCAGGCACAGAAAACAAACAAGCCTTGAGTTAGTCTGGAGCCATTCCTTGCAGACACAACAATACACCGGAGCCGCAAGATGTCCTAGACAACAACAGTGCATTGCCACAACTGTAGCAGTACTTACCATATGTGCGCTCTTTGTTTGTCCCAATGGTGCCAATACCTTGAACAAGCTGTTCCGGTGATCGGTTAGATGATGGACACACAAAAAAATGTAAATATGTAAGCTCACCAAAGGGTGAGTTACACAACAATCAGCCATAACTTTTAAACCAATGGGAACTATGGGGAGCCCAGCATATGGGCATGTTGGTCTTACAATGGAGAATCTATTTAAAGAGAATTTATGTGCATAAAATGGATTTTAGGCCTGAAAACTCAAAATGTCCAGAAAATAGATGAGACTTTGCAAAATGAGATGATCTCACTGATTTCCTTGTTCACCAATTTTTATGGTATATTTGGAGGTTCTATGTAGCAAAAGTACAATGTGAGAAATGATACCACGGGAAAAAGATGACAACATACATATATTATGAATTGAAGATAGAACATAACCAAAAATTTATGTGACTGTAAGATATACTGTTTGGAATGGGCTCCATATAGCCGACCCCTTAAAGCATAATTGTGAATCTAATCACAGGTCAGCCAATGTGAATATGTTAATAAAAGAGACAGACATATCTGATACCAAGGTTCAGACTTCTAATGTCTGTTTGGATGGCCGCCCTGTTACCAAACCAGACCTCAACTTCACTGAGCCCCTACTGCCCCTCACTTGCCAAAAGAAAAATCCATGGATGAAAGTCCACATGTACAAGAAGTGGTGGAATGTTGTGCCCCAAAAATATTGGAAGGAGACTTGCCCCAAGCCATCTGCAGAAGATTGGAAGCAAACAAAGACTCAGGAGAAGAAGAGGGATGAACTTAGTAAATGGAAGAGGGATGAGAATTCCAAGCAAGTGGCAGCAACAGAGGCTGCAATTTATAGGGAAGATGAAAGAGGAGGTCATCATCCAATTGTAATAAGGGATCAAGCGTCTACATGTAGTTCATTTTGACGATGTTATTGTCATCACAAAACTCATGCAACTGATGTCTATTGAGGATTCATTGAATATAAAAAATTTCTTGGCAAGTTTGCTGTGTGAAATTTTTGCACAGCATTGGACTGATGGAGGGCCAAAGCAAGATGATGACATTAATGGTGTTGTTGCTGTTGGCATTGTGTGGCAAGGGTGCTTTGATGGAATTAATGTCTAAGAATAGGAGTGATACAATAGATTGGAGATGTGAGGTTGTTGTCATCATTGCAGTTGTTTAGTGCGGCCAAGGTGCATTATGTTGCCCGGTGTTGTGCTGGGAAGTATTGTGTCTTGGGACATTTTTGCCAATACCTCAGCTGTCTTTCCATTTGAATAGCTTTGAGACATAAAGCTAGGGGTCCAGGTTTTTATAGCCCCAGTCTCACATAGTGTCAATAAAATCAATTAATTTTGGCAGGTACATAAATATTGTTGTCATGACACACAAATTGCACCATAATGTATGCAAAACACACAAAAACATCACAATTACAAAATCAAATATAACACACAACAAAATAGTCCACCTAAAAATGAGCTCTCAAAGCCTCATCTATAGAAAATATAGCTGAAGCCTCTGACTCGTTGTGTGTCATATTATTGCTGGGAGTGATCATGGCATTCTTGCATATATATGTGTAAATACTCTGTGTGCTCACAAATCTATTTATGACTTCTGACTGCTGACAATATTTGGCATACATAATTCCATAGAAAACATACCAAGTTCTAAGTGTTAGAATTTGAAACATTTTGTCACGTTTTTCCAAAAATGGCAGTGCAATTGCAGCTGTCTTTGCTCCAAGCTGAGGACCTTTTGAGCTGGACATAAGCCCTTGAGATGGCCCCAAAGCATTGGGCCATCTTGGCCGGGTCTCAGGGGGTGGATAATGAGGCCACACAAGTGGCCAAAGATATCTGATAAATAGTGCTTCAAACTCAATTTTTCCCTTGTACCTTCGCATCACGTACTTGTTGAGAAACCAGATATTCAGTAATGCTTTCTTATGCATTTGAGGGGCTCTTATTTGTTGAGAACGGATCTGTGGTTTAGTACCGAATATATCATGCATCAAAAAAATTGGATGATGCCTACTTTCAAAGTCAAGTACTTTCATCAAGTTTGCCGAATATGTCCACAACTGGATGGGTTTTAATCCTTTATGTCCAGTCTTGACTTCTAGGGAATTTCACAGCCAGTTTTTTGCCCAACACTTTCACAGCCAGTTTTTTGCCCAACACCAAAATCTCAACTATGTTTTTCTGATTACCTATTTTATTATATTAGGGGGATCTGAAGTAATTATTTTACTATTAGCAGCTGATGCAAACTTTTTTGCAGCTTCTTGGTGGGCAAGAAAAAATTCTCTGAAACAATTGTACTTTATTTTTCAGTATGAGAAAGGTAATTTCTTTGCGCAAAAAGGAACCATAATTGCTACTTTTTGAGTATTGTCTGAAAAGCTTTTTTCTGTGCAGGCATTATTACTTTGAAGTATGATTGAATCGATTACAAAAAGGGAGATTGTATCATGCTAATCAGAACAAGCAACTTTTTCTCTACTGATTAGGTTCTATTTGGCTAGTTAACATTTCATACTTTGCCTCTTTTCATGTAATTTTTGAAGAATATTGTAAATCCTCCCAGGATTGTCAGACAATCAGAAATTTGCTTGCCAGTCCCATTCCCTCTATAAAATCCATCATGCGCACAATCTGCCTGCACTCTAAAAGCAAACCTTGGCATCGTTTCTCCCATAATGACAACTTACATAGTGCAAGCAAATGTTTTCCATCTGAGACTACACCCAGCACTGCTCACTGCATGCTATGTTGCATATGCACGCAGGTAGTTTATGTTCATATGTCTGTGGCAACGTGTCAAAATCTCATTTTGCATGCTGAAATTTGTGCCTACCCTCCATCCAGATCCAAAGGGGGAATACATGGGTCACAAGCATGCTGATCCATTTGACGATGGTGATTAACTCATGATACTGATAAAGAAATCTAATAATAAAGGTGAGTTAGCATTGAATAGTCTTGATGTGTTTCACATATATTATTGGTGTCTGTACTGATAAAAAATCCTGTCTGCTGCAAGTTGTTCCCCCAAACACTGCTGCTCCTCAGATGATGCCTTCTGTTTGTTATCTGTTTTTCACTCATCACCATGTTGCTCCTCCTCTTCATCCTAGTCGTCTTCATTCAACAATGACTCTGAATTGCTTGCTTTCCTCTTTTTATGTCTACGACAATCACCCAATCCATACTCCATTATCAGTCCTCTGTAGATGGGATGGGAAGTGGCGACATGGCAAGTCATCTTTTTTATTTTATTTCCCTTCCTTGTTGTTGTCCCACCTCCCACTTCTTTCATTATCCACAATCCCCAACAAAGTGAATAATATGCAATCTCAAAGCAGGACATTCCAATCAGTTGTGCCTGTTGAAAGATTTTTCACTCTGCAGTGACAGGTAAGCAGTGGGAATAGATACCACAAACAGTGCACACAGCCATATGTCTCTATAAGCATGAGTTATGTCCTTTTTGCATCCAAATTACAGCTATGTAATCAATCCCTCCTCAAGTCAACATTTTGCACACTGCATCCATTCCTTGTGATTAACAGGCATGGGTGAGTGACCATCAATGTTAAGTTTATATGGGTTAGATGTATGCATTGCTATACTTTCAAGGCCAAGTATGCCAGCAAAAGAAATGAGTCCATAAAACACATTTCGTTAAAGGGCAAAATGGTGTTCTACCTCTGACACTGACATGTTCCAGGCAAAAAAGGTGTTGAGTGTCATGAAATCAATGATGGCAAACTACGTTTTCTTGTACCAGTTTTTGTAATGTTCCATGCATGCAAATCCTGCATTCCTCTCCCTGTATTGATCACTATGGTCAACACCATCCATTCTTTCCTGGTAGCCCTTCATTGCATTCTAATAAGTGAGCTACAGTATCTGGAAGCCATACCTTCTTGAACATTTGTTTCTCCATTCTCTAGACACTTTAAGAGTGTTGTAAGTGAGATTACCTTGCAATCCATTCATTGGACACTGGGAATTTTATTCATTTTGTCATATGTCCTATTGACAAACCACTTGTTGCTGACTTCTGCAGATTCAAATCATCCTTTGATCATCCAATTCTAATCACTTGGGTGGTCCCAGCACAGAGTATGTCATTCTTTTGCATAGAAGAATGAAGAAAGATGCACAAGCATACCCATTGTCCATTAAGAAATGTCAAATGCCAGTGGGTTCTTTGCCAAGTTTTGTTTGGATGATGGCATTAACTACAACCTTTTTTGGTGGTTAGAAGGTTGTGTATTTCTGTCAGTTTTCCAATACTCCCCAAATACTAGGGTTGATTTGCATTGCTACAAACAATGAGTTATTGTCAAGGTGAGTTGTTACAGCAAACAAAGAAAACGAATCTGAATTTTTGTGGCTTATCATTGTTGTACTGTCACACAGGATGAAAGTGAGATCAAGGTGTAACACCTCCTTCATTGAAGCCAAGGTTGATTCCAGGGATACATGTGCATTATAATGATAAGTTGAGCATGTTTAGCACATGTCTAAGCTGATGGCACTTGTCCCCCACTTGGGATGCACCTTCTTTGGGATGGAATGCAGATCAAATTTGCTTGAATTGTCTAATAGAAAACGACTCGTTTGCCCATGCAGAGTCATCCTTTAGAACAACTGAATATGCCCTAGACCTATTCACAGATCTGTTCTCTGTAAAATATGATGGATATCCTTCTAGTTCTATTTTGTCAAAACTCATCTTGAGGATGTCACCATGAAAACAAATCATTTCCTGAATGGTAATGTTTGAACACTTCTCTCCTCCAAATTCTCCTTTTGCATTCATATTCACTCATGCATATTGATTGCTATTTGCAGTCATTCTCTTAAAAATATCATTGTCCATTCTCAGCAGACTGATACACATTGATACAAGTTGGTAAACCTTCTTGCCACACCATGATGAAGGCATGGACCATTGCCATTGTACATATTGATAGGAAGAGAGGGTTTGTTGTCCAATGGCTTGTACTTGAACAATAAACCCCTCAAGAAGTCATCATAATTCCCATCATCTTCCATGAAGTTGGGATTGTATGTGTCATCAACAACATGTTCAATGGCATCATTCAAAGGTAAGTTCTCTGGTAAAGCCTCACTTCCATCATCAGATGCAGATTTACACTGTCCATCAATAACAGCATCATCTGTAAAATCATTTACATATAGTCATGTTCTGATGAGAATTGACATTGCATACATAGGGGCATGATAGTTGATGAGTTAATTTTTGTTGGGGTACCCAAACTGGCTCAAGATCTTGGCATCATTGGTTTGTGGATTCATCTGGGAGGTGCTTTGATGTTGGCACATTTGTTGCAATCCATTTCCATTTAAACAACCTTGCATTACAAAGGTATTTGAAGGCTATATTGTCACCCTTGTAAAAGTGCATGCAGACATGTTCAAAATCAAATGATGTTGGCAAGTGACATAATATGGGATCCTTTTTGACAAATTTGGGACAGATGTGATTCCTTCAAGAAAAAGCATTGGTGTAATGGCATCATCATCACACTTATGCAAGTCACAAGGAATCACAAAAGTATTCTTGTTTCCTCAAACACCACATCCTTTGCACTTCATTTGTAAGTGCTCGGAATGCTGGGTAGCAGGCTCAGCACATTGTGTAGGGTCCATACCCTGTACCCTATGAGGGTGGTCCTGATTCATCCATATCAACTGCTGGGATTTCCAGCATGTGTAAGCATATGGAGTGCTGAGTAGCAGATTCAGTGTGTAGTGAAGGGTTTGTTCAATCTGAGGGTGGAAATGATTCAGCTGTTTGAACTTCAAAATTTCATGCATTTGTAAGTGTTCAGATGACTGCTAGGTAGCAGACTCAGCATATTGCAAAGGGTTTGTACTCTCTGATGGTGGAGCTGGTTCATCCATATCAACTGTTGAGATTTCCAGGTCACTATTGGATGTTATTGGACAATTTTGTGAATAAAAAGGAGTAGAAACACAGTGCTTCTCATGTCAAGTGTTGCCAGGAGAACTGCTAGTGATGCAGTTTTGTTTGGCAGTGGGTGGCACTTCTTGTGTGTGATACACATGACATGTAGTGATGTGTGTTAGGACATACTTTTTGGCAAGGAATCCGAATCTGGCATCAGATTTGATGCAGAACCCTTCCTTTCATGAGAAATCAGAAAATGTTTTAGGACTAGGCCCTATATGGCGTAATTGGTATTATTAGACCATACACTATGATCGGTAAAGGAGAGTATATGCCTGGTATATCCCAGATACCTGGCACATATCATCACAGTCATTGCTGGTCATTTGCATTTTTTGGCTGGTGTACATGTGGTA
>JALLPD010001186.1:0-12761 GCA_036940065.1 Cyclotella cf. meneghiniana
ACTATAGTACCATACCATATTGTATGAATATGGCACTCATCATTATTAATTCCTTAGTTAGCATGAGCAAAAGTTAAGTGACATTAGCCACATACACAAAAACACATAGAATCTGGACAAAGCTAAAGTAGGAATCGTACAAAAAATATTTTGTACTCCATAGTAGGCACTTGTCTTCAAAGTAGTTTTAGACTGGTACCATATCAACTATGTCTTAGTATTGTGAGAGTCGTCCCACCTCTCTACCGCAAAAACCCTCGCCAGCATCTACAACATAGATATTATTACACTTTGAGTGACACTAGGAACATAACATACATACGGTTTTCGCCAAATGATTATACATTATACCAGCATACAAAGAGCAAAGAACTCAATTGTGATATTGGGTCACACTTTGTCACAACAAAATTTTGTTAAACCATAAAAACCTGTACTGTGTTAAATTATTTGTCACAACCAGAAAGCATGTTTCACATTTAGTACTTGTTCAACTGAAAATGCCATGCAAACCAAAGTTATCACTATCATACCTCCATTTGACTCAGCTCATGATTGTTTGAAAACTTGTTGACAGGTGCAAAGCCAATTTGTTCAAAAGAGCAGAATTTTGCAAATTCCTCTTCTACATACCCACACATGTGTCAGGGTGTTGACTGCTGTTCACTTCAATCCACCATGATTTATTGCAGTTGCAATGTGTGGCAAGTCATCATACATCATGATGATTGTGCTGCACGGCAAGCAGCACCACTGCTGATATCATCATGAAATCTACCTAGTCTTTGACCTCACTGTACATATAATATTTGTGAGTTCAAAGCAATCTTCATGCCTGTTTTAGAGCCTCATCTGAAAACAAATCTATCCAACCTACTATCATTCTATAGTAACACATTAAAAGAACAAAGAAAACAGGTGAAAAACAAACAGAAACGTCATGAAAACTGTATCAACAAACATTAAAAGTTCCTCCAACTTTGTTTGCTTAAACCTCTTGTACCCAAGATGCTGGTGCAAAAATGACAAGAAAATACTAAGTTTGCACAAAAGTGTTCAATGCCCTTCTACGTAACATGAAAGATCCCACCACATTGGCTCCTTGCAAAAGGCTGAAGACTTTACAGATACGGATGGGTTAATCCTACAAAAGCATCTAGATCGGTTGATTAATGTTGACATCAAAACCATCATAACTTAATTGAGCTCAATAGGATGCATCAGTATGATACTATCATGTATATGACAATAACAGCGAGCAAGCATCACCACAAGTTATTGCCAAGAATATCACCAATGCAACAAATGGACTCACCAGCATTACTTGGTCTCAGTATTTCAATCTATACAAAATATATAAAACTCAATCGATTTGTTGAGCTCAATAAGAGAGTACACCAAGCATTGATTCCATGGTAATATCTCACTCATTCAGCTTATTCAAGCTGTGTACTTATTAGAGCAATGTCAATGCACTGAAGAACGCAGATAAAAATGATTTTAAGATCACCAAAATCAGTGTCATTGGAACTTATATTCAGGAACTTAACCCAACGGAGAAGAAATCAATTGCTTATCAGTACAGACTCAAGATACAACTTCTTCTACAGGTCGAAACAAATTTGTTGATGGAAAAGTCCCTGAAGAGCAAACAATCTGATGTTTTTCCAAGCATCATATGCTCAAACAGCACTGAGATGGTCTACATTATAGGGTAACATAAGAAGTTCCAAAGAATGAATGCTATGATAGAAAGAGAACAAAATGCAATGGCAATGAATGTGCAACTTGCCATTTCAATTAGCTCAAGCTTGGCACTTGCTATTTACCTCTGATTTTCTTAAGATAAACTTCACATAGATGAGTCTGAACACCAGTCAGGAAACCAGCTAATCTGGAAGTGTTGAAGATAAAACTGAAACAGCACTTTGCTTTCTTTGTCAGTCTACACTAGACATATTCTTGTTCTTCCTTGATGTGTTGGAAAGTGTGGATCAGATACAAATTTCACAGGTTCAGATATAAAAGGGAATCTTGAGCAACATCTGAAACACAAAGTATCACCTCTATATTGTCATAACTCTTCTTGGTATTTGTTGCTCATCACCTCCATCATAATGTTGAAAATATTGTGTACATGATTTGGAATTGGCTTGGGATTGTCTGAAGACTAAAAATGGGCTCTGATTTTTTAAGTGGAAGTTAGCAAAACCAAATGTTTGGAACATTATGAGTTAAATTAGAAAAGCTGTATTAAAATTTGTTTTGAAGAAATATAACTAACTACAGACATAAATGCAAGGTTTTGAACACAAGATGTTCATATGACATGAATGCATTACAACATGATATAATGCAATAAATTATGGGCATGAAATTACAAAGACAAAATTTTGTCAACAGATTATTGATAAAATCATGATTGTCATGTTACACCTCACAGTTCAACAAAGAGCATAACAAATATTTTGTTTTATTATGATGTTTGTCTCAGTCAACTTCATTGGTACAATCAATTTTCAGACATAGGCTAACATTTATGGTCTCGTCTTGACATTGATAAACTTTGTCAACAGAAATCCAGATATTCCATTAACATCTAGACATACTTTTTGCAAACTTTTGATGTGATCTTTTCAGCAACAATTTTGAAGTAGTTGAGGAGATGATGTTTTAACAGAATTTGCATACTTTGAGAGGAATTGGCTGAGGCTGTGAATAAGTACACCTGACGCCGACATGTGACATTTTTTGACTCCCGTGACAAAAAAATGTGCTAAGATCAGGTCTAATTTTGACTTAGTATACCCATAAGTTGTCATTTTTTTGAAAATTGGCAATATTTAGTGATTCTGAATGTCAAACTTTGATGTCAGGTGGCAAAAACTACTGACATTTTGGAAAAATGTCAGGGATTTTGGCCACTTGACATTGAAATCTGACATTCCCTCATTTTATTTTTCCCTTGTCTGCACATGTATAAAAACGAGAACACAAAGATTTTAATGAATTTTACAAATTCAGGATATTGTTTTGCACAATTGTACCTTATGACGATCTTGCCTTTTTTGTCTTCTCTCTAGCAGCTGCAGCTATTGCAGCATGTCATCAACCATGGCACACTCCTCTAGAGAAAATGATGAAGCTAAAATTTATAAAAGAAACAATCAACTTCAATTTGATTGAATTGTAGGTGTGGCTGAGTTTTTGATTTTAAGCAGCACATGAGACTAATGAAAAAGCAATGATGTGAACTCTTAATTTGATGATTTAGGAATTTAATTTAGTTACATAATTTTGAATACATGAAAACCAATAAAATCAAGTGGGGATCTAGTTGCAATAAGTGTGGGTGTGAGGAAAATTGCAGTAGAACTCATTTATCTGCTGTCGCCAGCCATTTTGTGATGATGCAGCAGAAGTTGTCATGGTCCGAGTGTGCTGTCTCCAGTTCTGACAACACAAAAATATATAAAAATGGAGTGATGTGGTCAAGTCAGTTGTCAGCTGGGTACACAGTCATACAGGGTCAAGAGCACTCAGCAAAAAAATATAAAATGAAATGGAAAATTCACGAGACCTTAGTCATGCTTTGAATGTCAAATGTCACTTCAGGTTTACACATTCACAGCCTAATGGAGTGGGTGGTGTTCAAGATAAAGAGGACAATACTGTTAATGAGGAGATTGGGGTGTAGTCTGAGTGACATGAAATGGGGCAAAAAGACTGCATGATATCATGTTCCAATGTTTTTTAATCTGGGAAAATATCTTCACAACTGTTATAAAAATATTGGATACATTTCAACCTAGATATAAATAGTAATTATTATCTGATAAAATACAAATTTGCCAAAAATAACCAAAAATGGAATAGTAAAAGTAGAACCAATGCCAATTTTTGACAACTGAAGACAATTCATTCTACACATGTCTGCATGGCAAAGTTGGGCCTTCTATGGCCCTTCAACAAAGTTGAGGAGTAAATAGCAACTAAGTAGCATAACAACAGCATGGGTTGAAAAAGTCTATATTTGTTCTCCTGTTCAACAAAAATTGATGATGCATGTGGACATATGTTAATAAGTCAAAATGCACCGTGGATCTACTGTATAACTTTGTTTATAAGAAGCACTGCATTGTAAGATCACTAAGCTAAATTTTCTGACAGCAGTGATTTTGGCTTGATTATTTCAATTCAATGAAACAAGCACTGCACAATTGGATTCCTCTTTTTGACAGCATCTCCTTCATGTATGTAGCACTCCACACATCATGGTGGCTGCTGAGAATCCTTCAATACTGCAAAAACTTACTACATATCATGTGAATATTTTTGTATGGATATGAACTTTGGATGAGTGAGGGAGATCATTGGCAAAGAAAGCATCGTAATGAATAGATGAGTCTACTTGGAAGTAAATAACACAGCCATAAACTAATTTTTCTCATGCTGCAACAATCACTAATTCTGCCAAGTTTAGAAGAATAATTGAAGGATTCTTTTGATCGTTTAGTGTTTCTTATAACCCAAGCTACATGTTATACTAATTCCAAAAACAGATAGCCGCCTGATGTTCTGAATTTGCAATTGCTAAGCATGATCATAGCCAGTGATTTTAGATCACTGTAGTCATTGGTGTAATTGTAATAATGCAAATTTGTATGCAAATAAGAACAAGTCAAGATGATATGTTTTACCAAAAAGTGCAGTATTCTTTATACTTACTTAAAATTTAGAGATCAAGAAGAATGCTTTATTTTAATTTCATACATGTACGCACCATATAAGTGGATATGTTCTTCATTAAAGCAACTAATAATGACTATTTTTGGAGATAGGATTATCTGTGACAGGCAATGCCTCAAATTATGGAAGTCCACGTTTTTGATAGTAAACATTTCATTCCTACCTGCCATATACATAAAAAGATAAGATAGGGCATGGCAATGTAATAAAAAGATCATGGTGATGTGGGAAAGAACATTTTTCACTTAGATTATTTCAAAAATATCTCTAGAGACACTCAAAAAATGTCCTTATTCATGACAATTCTCATGTAAAACATGTACTGACAATTATATAAAACATTTCTGCATGAACAGTTTTCCTGGAACAAAAATCCAGTAGGATTCTTCCTGGAAAAAATACTGGTATGATTCTTCCTAGAACAAAAATCCCAATACTAATCTTCCCCCCAAAAATCTCAATCGGATTCTTCCTAGAGCAAAACCTCAATGAGAACAAAATCGATGTCACAGCATACTCATAGTGTCTGTATTGCATGTGAAGGAAGTGGAATGTTGAAAGTCTGTGAAACTTCCTCTTACCCAAGATGTACCAACATCATGGTTGTTCTACGTAGCTTGAGGCCTGCTTGGGGCTGCTTTGGAGATAGCTTGAGGCTGCTCTACCTGGTAGCATAGAGTCCCATGAGACTGCTAGCATCGCACATCATCCCTGCAGCTACAGCCAGCTACAGCTATTGCTAATTGAATGCAACACACATTGTTGTTATATTCTTTTACTCACCGCTCATCAATCAATTGTTGTGATCAAGCTGCAGTTGGTGCAAGTCATCCAGAAATACCATGACATATGAGGCCTTTAGGACCCATGAGGCAGAGTCCTGTGCATCTTACAGAGACATAAGCAGCTTGTTCCCATCATTGAAAGAACAACATGGGTGGCCAAGGGAAAATATGATGAGCTGTGACATTTTGGGCTTCAGACATCTCTTGGCTTAAACTGCAATTGTGTCCCATCCATGCGAAGTCTCAATGGGAGTGACAATTGATGGCATAGATGCTCAAGGTAAATATTGTGTCATCTTATATCATGATGTTGATTTCTTCAGTGCACACCAATATGAACAAAATGTCATTGTTGGAAGGATGGTCATTGTGCCCGATAGAATTGGGTCAGTGACAACAAGTGGCATTATGTGCAATAGGTAAATGTACTGGAAGAAAGAGTTAGTGTTGCTAATGTCAGAATGTCATTGCCACTGTTGCTGTCAGTATAAAATTTGCTGATTGTTATTTATTTATGAATAGATGTGCTCTAATTTATTTTCAATCCTAATGTGAACTGCCAAAGAAACAATCCCACCCCTTAGCCCCCAGACTTTTAGCAATTATGCTGGCCCTGCTGTGAATACATACAAGCAAGTGGCAATGGTATGGTTATGATTATGTTTGATTTTATTCCCCTCTCCCCCTATCAATTTTATTTTTCACTTAAAAAGTCAATGTGCCATCAAAGAACCTGCACTTCTCTGCCTCGAGAAACTTTGCAATACTGTTCCCTCCCTCTCCTGGTTGCAAATATGTAGAAGTAAGAAGAAAGAGTGCATGTGGGTTCATGCTGTTTGTTTCCACTGGTGATTATTTCTGGACACATTTTTTTCAATTAAAATGCCAACTTGACACCAACGAATCCTCACTGCTTGGCTTTCAGTCACATTGCAATTCGCTTCCATCCCTTGATCAGCTGCAAATTAATACAGGCTGGAAGAAAATGACAAGTTTTGGTTTATTATTGAGTTTATTCCTCTCCTCCTTTATCCCTTTCTCAATATGTTTGATTTGTCAATTAAAATGTTATTTTGCCTCACTACTTGGCCTCCAGACACTTTGCAATGTTTCCATTACATGTTAGTTACAACATTTTCTCTAACACTACTAATCAGCAAGCCTAGCAAGCCATAGTTTTGTTCAAAGCAACCAAAGCTAAATTGTTAAACAATGGCAGTACAGTACAACTGTTGTAATCATTTTTGCCTTAAAATTATTCATGATTTCAACATTTACGCAACAGCTCTGGATGTGACACAAAGTCTTGGTTCCTCATATTGAAGATTGCAATCACAATAGTAGGTTATCCTTCTTCAATGTTTTTCACATTAGGGAGATCTTGGAATGACTGCCACTATCTTTGCACAGCTTCAGGTTATAATTGCAGTTATGTTTGAAACTGTGACTGTGAACATTTTCATAAATTGAATTTGCTTGATGAAGACATTGTACTCCATTTGTGTACCCTCAAGCTTTTTGATTCCTTACTGAATCTCAACTTTGAAGAGAAAAAGTACATTAATGTCAGCAAAAATGACAATGTCATGGCTGCACAAGAAGGAACTCAAAAATAATTCACACCAATTTGTTTGCCACCTGTGTCAAAAGTTTTGGTAATGCTTTCAGTGTAGGCTCTTGTTGCTTCAAAGACTGGCTGTGTCTTGTCCTGGTCCACTAGAAGTTCTTTTCCAATCTCCTCCATCTTCACCCATACATAATGCTGTACAGTAGTCAGTGCTTATTTTTATCCTTCAAGTTGTGCCTGTCATTCAGTGTTGTCACAGAGTAAGGATTTTGGGAATATTTTTGATAGATTTGTCAAGGCTCTTGAGCTTGTAATGAACACATAATTTGTGTTCCTAATATCCCTTCATTTTGAGAGTCAGAAGACCTATATCATATTTGACTTCTTCTGTGGCAATAGATATGATGTTAAATTCATCAGTCAACTGACTGAGTTGGCTAGTGGTATTGCTGAGCTTGTTTCTAAGGATTTCATTGTCTTGAGTAGCCACAGTGTCAACATCATTAGTACAAAAGTTCACATTTGCAATCTTCTGATGAGTCTCATACCTGAGTGAACAAATAGACTCATTTGTGGTATTTTTTTGCCCTCAATGTTTTCCAACTTCAATGCAACGCTCAAGTGTCCCCCTCAATATTTTTAGCAGACTTTTGACATTGCCCAACATGTAAGCTTGATAGAACTAAACTGAATGTCATGTTTGTTCAAGGTATGTGCAAGATTTGTCTTTACTCAATCCATTATCTTTGGTTCCATACCATCTTTGGTGGTGCCTGGTGATAATGCATCTGACTTCAATGGAGATTCATCATTGCTTTTAGAGTCTGGTGATGACTCAGATCCAGAACTGTGCCTTGCATGTGTATAACCAAATGCTGTAGATGTAGCTGTTTTAGTCTTGCTGTTATCCACAACATTTCACAATGAAGAAGGCCCATCGGAAATGAAGTTTAAAATGATGCATAAGATGCTTACAATCCCCAAAGTTCTTTTTCTAATTTGTTCACATTGGTGCTAAATGTGGAAATTCTCTTTTTTGAAATTGAATGAAGTGTAGCAGGAATCACGTTTCCTCCACCACCCCCACAACAGCAATGAAGCTGCTTTAAAATTTTTGTCCCCTCTCCAGAAGCAAGTTCCCTCTTCCATGCATGTAATATAATGGTTAAGTGGACAGATGAAAGAGATATTGTCACATTTATCAAGCAATTGTTTATTTTAGTCAAAGCAGTGTAATACAACATACTTGGTCAAAGATAGTAATGTGTCCACAAAGTGCTTGGATGATTGATTTGCTGCTATTGATCAAGATCATTATTTTGTTCTATTCAAACGTGCAGCTGCCAAGTGCATACTATCCAGTGAATTGGTGTAAGCTCATTGAGTTGTGTGTTTTATAACAATGCATGATTCAAATCGATTAACTCTTGTTTTGATATATTTTCATTTCAGCCACAGACTTCCCTCTTTTATTTGACTGACAAAGCAATATCTGGTAATGGATTTGCAAACATTCCCAGTACACCTTTGTTGGCAACCAAAACAACCTTACCTGTCAGCAAGAATACTACTAGACAACCATCAGAAAATTATCCCTTCACTCTCAATACTGTATTAGCAGCAAACTGGAAGGAGTTTAGTGGGAATGATTGTTATTATGTCATTGGTCATCTTCCGGATGGGCACCTACCATCTGATGTTGATCCTGAGATAATTAAATTAGTCAAGTTGCAATCAAAGTTATAGATCAGACTCAAGATCAGTTGCACCTTACACAACCCTGCTGCTCTTCTTCATCTTAACCATGCTGGCTAACTTGACAGCAATCATCCCAAGGTACTTGCACTCATAAATGAAGTTGTACATTAATTGGGAGACAAAGAAGGGGATATCATTACCATCTGCACTCCTATTGCTGAACAGGGGTTTGACTTCACACCTATATCAGTGGTCACAACAGTGTCGTTTCAATGCAAATTCCCTCTTCAAAAGTTCTCAATCCAGTTTTCCTTTTTGTCAATTTGTACAAAAAGTCAACTGCACAGAAGTATTCAAACAAAGACAGACATACTGCTACATTTGATGCTGTCAACAATCTCAACAAGAAAAACAAAAGAAAACTAATCTTCATTCTTTCTGATGTTTAGTTGCTTCATCTTTGAGACTAATGGTTTTTCTTGTAAATATAGTTAATTTTGCAAACAGTAATAGCTTATTAGCTCATCTACAATTCGAGTCTAGAAATTAGTGGTAAAATTCTAATTTCTTTGTTATTCCATTTGCGATGCAAATGTACTAGACAGAGAAGAGGGTAAAACCATTATCAATGTTTAGCACATAATCACAGAAACAGCACAAAAGAGAACAGAATGCATTGTCAATTCATGACAAAATTCTTTCTTCAATATCTGAAAGATGTTTAAACAACTATTGACAGTTTTGTGGTAGGATTGTGTAGCATGTTTTGTTCTGCTTTGCTCCTGAGATGTTGCATGCTTATGAATTTTAGTGTAATGTTCCTCACCACTATATTCCCCCTCTGCCACCACCATTTTCTATGAGCTCTAATCAGTGCCTGTTGGGCAATTGTTATGTCATTTTTTCAGCACAAAAGGGCCATTTATCACACCAATTGACCCATTTTGGTGCACACTTCAGCCTCAAGCTTAAGCCGGTCACTCTTCAACTTGTGCAGATGAATTTTGGTCAAAATGGTGATGCAAAGGTATGTCTGCGCCATAGATTGTAGTCAAGGCATCCTTACCAATTTCTTCTAGGAGCTTTTGTTCCAAAAATATATTGCAAAGAGTAATCATGAAATGACACCAAATGATAATGATACAGGGGAATTTCAGTCAAATACCTCACCACTTTGGTACTCTAATAAAAAGACAAATCCATGATTGAGGGTTCTTGATCAACCAATATTTATCATTGTTACCTCTTCACTGGATACTGCTTCATATAGCAAAAAGCCCAAATCATGTGCTAGGGCTCTGAACTATATGGAATGGTCTTAACTTAATCAATGAATGTCCGAAATTTCGCCATCACTTCTGGACATGCACCAAAACAAGACATACATCAGCAATAACATAAGTTTCTTGTATACTAATGATTGAATTTGTTATGACTGGCTCTACAGCCTTGAGGAAGCAAGCCAGGGACAGTTTGAATTTCATACCTTCCAGCTGACAAATATTATCATGTGACAACGACAACATGTTGGTTGTTTGGAGTCAAGAAGGCAAAGATGGTGTTTTATTCAAGGCTATAATAATAATGGCATCTCTAGGCAAAGGCAACGCAGTTGGTCTGATGTGGAGATGGCACTAAGAAGTTGCAAGAAAACACACCATCATGGTTCAAGAGACCTCTTCCAAGCCACCTTTGTGATGTCTACGGTAAGTAGGCATGCAAACAAAGCAAAAAGCAAATAATAAAGCAATGGCTCTAGTATCAGGATCTCTCAACAAAGACAAGGCAGTATGGTAAAGGTGGAGGAGTGTCATCTAAGATAAAACAGGGGTGACTGAAAGTCTAGCCTCTTTTATATCTTTCCCATGAAAGTCCCTGGCTAACAGGAAGCTGAACCAGGGTATGTATGTAGGTAGTATGTTGATTGAAGGGGTAGGCACTCTTATGTACTACTGTAGAGAAAGATTTAAGAAAGACGATCGTGTGGCATTCTAGATTGTTATATCAGAGGTGCATGGACATCTGGTTACTTTTGAATTTAAAACTATTCTTAAGTGTTGGATACATGATGGGGAGTTTTGTAATGACTTTAGTCTCATCAAAAATTGTTGATTACTCACATGAATGATATCTTAATGTTCAGCAGGCTGTAGAACAGCTTGGCAAGCTTGATTGTTCAATTGCTTCTCCAACTCCATACTGCTACTATTTATTGTAAGATTAATGACACAGCTATTCAGACAAAGCTTAGTCATATTCCCCTGGACTATGTGCATGGAGAATGAGTGCACTTTGGTTAGAGTATACAAATAGAATACTAACAAGAATGGATTTAACTTTGTTTTTAATGTTCAATACTCTTGGCAGAGGGAGGCAGCAGCATATTAAAGTATCTGGGGGCTGAGCGTTACCTTGGTGACACTACTCTACTCATGGGAAATATATGAGATGTTGTGAACAATTTTAAAACAAATTGAAACACATGTTGCCACATTCTTTCATGTATACATGTCTAGTGAAGGGTGACAGCAACATTATAAATAGTCTGGGGACTGACAAGTCACAGTTGATATGGTAGTGAGTCAACCATTTAATTGAAAAATCAACATATTGAGACATGAACAGTGCAGACTCCTAAAAACAAACAATTGACACCTTCTCTGCTCAATCATTGCTAGCAAAGATCTGTTCATCCAACATGTTGCAATCCAGTTGCATGCATTGAAAAAGAGTATGAGTCATAATTCATGCATTTTTTATTATGTGTTATCTTCATGGATGATTTCGGGGCAGATGCACCACATATTTGTTTACAATTCTACAGACAAATAATTATAATGATAAATTGTTCATTAAGTTACCACTTAACAAATGGTTTCATCTGTTAGAACTGTCATCCACCTCAAGTCCAACACCCTTAAACACAAATGGTCAACTGTTTGTGCCGTTCGGGCAATGGTAGCCAATCAACAGCTACCAACATTGCTTCTGCATGCAAGCATCTTAACATCAACCGATGCCTTTTTTACAGATGGAAAAGTCTTATGGAAGGAGAGGGGAAAGCCCAAGGTGAGACACCAGGCAGCACATCTGACTTGGGGAGACAGCAGACAGCTGTAACACATCAGTTGTTAGTGTTGTGCCCGTGGCCTCATTAAAAAATTTTTTACGTGGGCATCTCCGGTCTTTGCATCCGGGCCAGCTGGGTATGCTTGAATCATACAAGCCTGCATTGTTGCACTTTGTCTTTCAATTCTGTGAGCAAGGAATTCAGGTGATGACGAGGATGGTTAGGAAGTTTGCAGAAAAGATCATGCCCGATTTTTGAGAGAGAACTCACCTGGTTATAAGAAACCCAGTTGTCTAACAATTTCTCTGTTGCATTGGTTTAAGACATCATGTTGGCTCTCATGTGGTGCAAATGAATCATTAACAGTCAGAGGCAGCATCTCATGAATTCATGGAAATTATGAGACAGAAAGTGCAATATATGAATCAGGACCATGTCTTGAACATGGGCCAGACTCCTATTCCTTTCACCTTTCATGCAAACCGCACATGGTCTGAAAAATGGATGCATACAATCAATATCCATGCATCTACATTGGACATGAAAAGGGCAATGCTAGCAGCTATAGAAACGGCAATCTATTTCTAATTTTCAAAAGTGAGCAAAATGGTAGAATTGCAACCAAAGCACCACCAATGTTTCCAGAGATGCGTTGCTATGCCATGCAGAATAAAGCATGGATGGACGAAGCCATGATGTTGAAGTGGACTGATGAGTGTTTAAAACCATGGAAGAACACGCTACCTCCTACAGTGGATCCCCTCCTCATATTGGACTTTTTTCATGTCCACATGATGGGACCCATAGTTGAAATGATCCAGCATCTTGGCATTGAAGTGCAGTATATCTCTGGTGGGTCCACGCACTTATGCCAACCCATCAATGTTGGGGT
>JALLPD010001187.1:0-12766 GCA_036940065.1 Cyclotella cf. meneghiniana
GAAAAACAACGGCTTGTCCGGACAAGTCTTATTTTGTCCAAATTTTGGTTCTACTCCGAATTTGTTCTTAATCGCCAAATATATCCAAAGATGCACCCTCAATAGCCTTTCATTTTTGATGAGGGTGACGGACAGACGAAAGCGGAGTATCGAATCCCGTAGCGCGCCATATTCTTACGAAAGATTGAGACATGAAATATAATCGCACAATATTTTTTGTCCCGATTTTGCCAAAATATCCATTAATTCGCTAAGAAAAGGGAGTTTGGAATGATTTCAATTATGACACAAAATGAAGAAAGGCCCTTCCAAATCGCTTCCAAATTCAACGTTTGGAATTGGATATTTGGACCTTTGAACACGTGACGAATTATGGCAGACACCCACATGCTGTCTCGTCGGGGGTCGATCGTACAAATAATTACCATACACGATACTCGTAAGGAATCTAATGAATCTTCCCCTTTATCACAATCAGCCACAATACACTACTTGACGTGCACTAATCGTGGCGTCACGGTATATGCCCTCGGACGTCGCGCAGTCTAACCGGAGAAACTATTCCTACCTGTTTCGATGCCACGTGGTGCTTCTTTACTCAATACTGACATCTCCCTTTTTTGGTGACTGCATGATGCCGTCAGAAGAGAAGGTGCCGTCGTCCCTATCTTCCGGCAATCCGCCCCCACACATTCTCACCGCTGCCTGATGACCTCTCGTTAACTGCTCACGTTCATTCTCTGAAGTTTTGTCTTGTGACACGTCTCTCAACCAAACAAACCTCTTGCACATCGTAATTATTGCACAGAATCATGTATCTCTCCAGCATAGGAAATACGAAATACCTACAATGGCATGGTTATCGTATGGTCATAGGACTGAGGTTTGCAAGGCCTTGATCTATAGTATGGTATGGTATGCCCCAGCCATAGTTCATTTTTTAGTCTACCTAATAATTCATCGGACTTGAACCCCAACCACGACAAGACACTTCTCCACTTTCCCCAATCCGTCCTCATCTCGTTCGAGAGTTCCATCCGATTCATCACCCCATTCCGTTCAAGCCCGATTGAAACTACAACCGACGCATCCCATCACCAGCAACACCGCTTTGTATCGTACATGCCCGGCCTTCAAAGTCTGGTGAGCGCCTGGGTCAAAGTCAACCACGGCCACGGCGAATATTTCGGCGATGTTTCTTCGGTGCGCGATCGGGCTGCCGGCGTCGCCTCCGAATCGTCGTCGTCCTCTTTGGTGGTTTCAACGCAGCAGCAACAGCAGCAGCAACAACAACGCACGTCGCCGTCCCAATCTGTCGCCGTGGCGTCCTCGTCGTTGTCGGGACCGTGGGCGATGCATCCTCCCGTGAATGGACAGCAGCAGCAGCAATCGACGAGACTGCCCTCGTCGTCGCTCTCGACTTACGCGCTGCCCAGCGCCCATCGCATCCCGATAAACTCCGACGTTTCAACCGCCGTGACGGGTGCTTCTATCCCCCCGCCCACGCCGCCATGGAATCACGAGGCCTCGCTGCCGTCGCAATCGGCATCGTCCTCCGTCGATCCGAACATGGCAGCGACGACGACCACGTCGGCCGCTCGGTTCGCGCAACATTCGCATATCACGACTCCATCCATTCATCATCGTCCGAGAAAGACGGGATACGCTCCATCACATCCCTACTACAACGATCACAACGATCGAGCTCCGCCGCATCCTCAGGCCGGTGCCGATGCCATTTTAGGACGAAGAAAGAACCACCTCGCTAATTCTCTGTCGTCCTCTTTGGCAACGCATCCCGATTCGATTCAAAATCATTCCGTGTTGCATGATTCGTTGTCCTTGTCCTTGCTGGGAGGAGGAGATGGGGGCGCCTACGACACCCATCGCCGCTGGCAGCATGCATCGATCGCGACAACTGTAGCCACCGGAAGTCGATATCGAACGAGAAGAAGGAGTTCCGAGGGACTCATGGGAGCAGACGATCCCATCATGGATTACATACAATCACATTCCGAGTATGGAATGTACAATTCTCTTTCGGATTTTGATCAGATTTACAATGCCCATGACAATCACGACAACAGTCACAACAACGGCAACAGCAAAACTAGAGAGTCCTTATCGGAACGTCAAAGCAACCAGAATAAATTTGGCGCCTTACTGCAACAACGTTTTCATGACAAGAATAGCTTCGGAACCAACGATTCTCTACGGAGAGATTGGAACAATATACAATCGATGCAAGACCAACACGAAACGGCCGCGACAACAAACAACAGCACACCCGCCTCTCCCAACACAGAAAACCACGACGACGTCACGAGACGATACCCCCATCGACCTTCCATACCCATGTCGCAAATCACCGACACCTCCTCGGACATGGTCGAAACCACCCAACATCTCCTGCATCCTCCTCCTCATCCCGCCGCCACCAAAAACGGAAAGAGCGCCGCCATACCCATACCATCCAAAAACATGTTCGCAAAACACAAGATCAAAAAATCGCGCTCGCGATCCGATCTCGTACGACAAATGGCCTTGGATCGAAACCTTCGCCCCAATCCTCGGGGAAACGACGCGGGCGCACCGGGAGGAGGCGACGCCGAATCGGCGGCGTCGAATGCGTCGCCCCGCAGGAATTCGTCCTTCGTCTCCTCCGCGAGCGGGAAGGATGACGAGGACGTCGCCGTTCGACCGGAGGCGGTCGCGTCGGAGGGCGGCGTCGAGAGAGACGACGGGGTTCTTTTCCCGACGTTTTCGGGGGGCGTCGCCGAGGATGGCAATGTCTTTGGAGTCGGAGCGAATGCCGCCGGTGCATTGGAGGCGAGGCGGGGCGGGATGGACTCACGGTGGAGGGCCGCGCACGCCACGGGATCGGGAGCGGGGTTTTCGTACCAGTCGCAACGGGGGTATTCGATGTTGACTTCGCCTTCGACGAGGAAAACCTCGTTCGATTCGCAGTCTACGGTGGAAACGGGGAATGTTCGTTCGAGGCACATCAATTATGAGGCTACCGACCAATTCAATATGGATCATGATTCGAGTTTAAGAAATCAGGGAAGTCGGCCGTTGAATGCCACAATTGGGGCAACTTTGACATCGGCGACGACAAACCAAATGGGATCCGCCACAGAGTGCAATAGATGCGCTCCGATGGAGGCAACTATCCTATCGCTTCAGGCCGATATCGAATACCTAAGATCCTTGGAATTACAAAGAGAGTTTGTATGCATGGAGTGCGAATCCTCCGGAAGCGTCCTAAAGAATCCCACCAAGGGCAAAAAAACATCCTCTCGTCATGCGCATTCGCACCATCCCCCGTCCATACCCGAAAATCCATCCTCCGCCCAATCCGAATCCTCCGCCGTTTCCACCAACTCGCGGGGAAGCTCCCGCCTCGCCTCCTCCAAACAACTCAAACGAGCCAGCGGGGGAAGCATCGGAGGAGCCTCCCGGTCCACTCTCCGAAACTCCCTCCAAGGAGGGGGGTCCCGCACCGCCGCGGTCTTGCGAGAGGCATCCAAGCGGCTGGGAGACTTGTCCACTCGGCACAAACGACAAGTCAAGCAATCCACGCACGAACGCGCTTACTGGCAAAACGAAATGCATTTGAAACTGGAAAAGTTTGCCATGATGGCCAAGAATTTGAACGAGGAGGCGGCGAAGCGCAGTAACGAGGTCAAGGAGACGCAGGCCGCCTTGGATAAGGTAACGTCCGAGAGGAACGCATTGATTTCTCAAGTAGAGACGCTCAAGGCTCGCGTCGCGCTGTACGAAGAGGAGAGCGTGGACCATGCCGTGATGCGAAAGAAATGGGAAAAAGACGAGTTGCAGTCGTTGACGGAAATGGAAAGGATACGAAAAGATCAAGACAACATAATTCAAGATTTGTCGCTACGATTGGATCTTGCCATGAAGACGATCGAAGCCGAGCGGAGACAGCAGCAGCAGCGACGACAAATCATTTTCCCATCGTCGAGACAAAGTTCTTCTCTGTCCAGGGAGAGCACGAATTCTCCGTCCTCGCCGCATCAACCGCGTCCCAGCTCGGCATCACCCGAGCCTACCAAAATCGATGATCTCGAAATCATCAAAAGAACTTCCAAGGAGATGACACGGAAGTACCAGCTTGTTTTGGAATCTGCCATGGCCCAATCAGCCGCTCGAGAAAACGAAATGCGTACTCGTTTGGAAGCATTAGAGCAAGAGCTTCGAGAGGTCAAATTAATGAATTCTTCTCAAGCACGCGGTGGTGATGATTCGCTCGATAAAATGGATTTGATCGAGGGTCGTTTACGGTACAGAGGTTCTGCGTCTTCTTCTGCGTCGCTGTGAAATATTGTTTACAACATAGTAACGAATAAATTGAAAAAGGAGCTGTTCAATATTTTAACTAAAATCACAGAGTACTACTTATTTCCTACAGCAAACATAACGAGTTATAACACCTCTGCTTGTCATAACGAATAAAGGAAACACCGACCGTCGTCGTGAATCTGAAACTGTGTACAACGGCATCAGGATTCGATGTTGACCTGGGTTGATCCCGCTTGCTCCACATTTGGTGGTGGCTGAGGAACCAACCGCCTCTTCAAGAACAACCCCTGGTAACCCTTTATCCAAACAAAATTTGACAGCAACGAGGTGCATGCAGTAGCTACACCCATATAGAAAAAGGCTGAGCGATAGTCTGTTTGTCGAAAAATGATAGAAAAAACTACAGCGCCCGCATTACCACCAGCGCCTATGCGATGAAAGTTGACATTGGTAACATATGTGAAGCTACACAATTCAAAATCCTTACTGTCGACTCACCTATAACGCCGGAAACAGTGCCGGTAAGATTTGGGTTCAAGTATGGCACAATTCCAAATGTTGATCCTTCGGCTGCTTGAACAAAAAGGCTGAAGGTCATCAGTGCGGTGATGGCGCCTGCAAGTGTCCGCGCCCTAGAAAAGACAATGATGAAGACCCCCTCGAGAAAGAATGTGACGTGCTGCCAAAATAACCGGCCTCGCATGCCTCTGTAAGCATTTGAGACATCTGAAAGGAATCCCCCAAGACCACGACAAAAGAGGTTCATCCATCCAAAAACAGATCCGACGGCGGCGGCCGACGCGGTAGATAGCTCAAATTCTTCTTTGAAGTACAGTGCAACTGCATTGGAGGTAGTAAGTTCGACTCCAAAACAGCACCCATATTGAATGAGGAGTAGCCAAGTGTTAAGATCCGTCACAGCAGATTTGAGGTGATACAAGGCAGAGTCTTTTTGCATCAGTCCAAGACGTTTTCTCTTCTGATAATTCCCCTTGGGTGAATCGTCCGAACTTCGAATAACAACAAAGGTAAAGCCAATACAAAGTAGGCCGGGAAGGATGCAACTAGTTCTCCACGCTAGTTCGGCGGGATCCATTGTCGTCCCTGCAGTGCGATAAATCCACTCCAAGAGTGGGAACATTATAGACCCTGTTAGAATATAAGTCACTCCTCCACCGAGGTTACCCCACCCAGCGGCCAATGCATTCGCAGTCCCCGCCACTTCACGCGTGAACATTGTGCTCGTCCAATATTGGCAAGTGACAAAAGCACTGCCTCCAATGCCAACGGCCAATCTCAGAACGGATAGCCCAACGGATGTGTTGACAAGGCCAGTAAAACAGGTAGGAATACCGCAAGCGAACAAAACCAAGGCAGACATTAGCCTTGCACCGTATATATCACAAAGCACGCCCATAATACAACGTGTCACCAATCCTCCCGCCACGCTGCAAATAGAACTAGTCCAAATTTGCTGCTTCGTCAACCCCAGAGACTCTTGAACTTCCGACAAGAGCGGCGCGATGGAAAACCAAGCGAGGAAGACTAAAAAGAAGGCGATCCACGCAAAGTGAAAAGCGCGCATGTGCGGCCTTCCCATCGAGAACAGGGGAATTTCCACCGCACGATCGTCTTGCGTTTGATCTACACGACAAGCGTATGTTTCGTACTTGGAGTCCCACGATGCTTGGTGCATTTGTTCTTCGCGGATGTGGTCAGGGATGTTGACGGAGTGAAGGTCGATGCGGTTTTGGCCAGAGGCATGGGAACCGGTGGGACGAACCATGGCTCCTTTGCGGAGAGAGGATTGGAAGGGGGGCAACTTCATTTCGCCACCCATGACTTCATGCACTACCTCTCGGCTCTGCTGTAGACAATGAACATTCTCCTCAGCTATCTCGTTTTCTTCTTCGAGGACAACCTGGCAGGAATCCTCGGTATCAGCGCATTGTATTTCCTTGGGTAACAACGACATGTTTGACACATCACTGCTTGATACGGTCTTGGCATTACTGGATAAAACAACATGACCCTCCCTTTCTCCTATTGCTACTTCTTCATCAATAGGCGTATCAATAACCAAATTAGGATGCCTGGTTCGAAAAGTATCTACGTGAAATCCACAAGCAGGAGGCGCCGTCATGATCCCATGATGCGACGTGGCCTCTCCTCCATGCATATCATGATCTCTCTCCTGTCGCCGAACGACGGTTCTCCGAACATTCCCAGGATGAAACCCCACCCGAATACGAGTGTTGTCGAAACCCCTGTAATACCGATCGGGCGTGAGGGGCACGTGATGTGAATGATGAAAGCCAGGAGAAGAATGACTGCCGAGCGTCGATGACAAACGATCCTGCGACGAGGAAAACGACTCATTCTCGGCGAAGCTGCTGTTCCTTCTCGGGACAAACCTGAGCCAATCGGAGCTTTTGTAATAATTCTCGTCGTAAAGCATTCGAGCCACGGTGGGACTGACATTCTTTTGCATGCATTGCCGAGCACTGGATCGAGACTGGACTGCCATGCCCCCCCTTCCCAATCCCCCGCCCATGCTGTTGGCGGAGGACATGAGTAGACGATCGACATTTTCGCGAAGACTTTGTATGGACCCGTGGTCGCTGGTATTGGAGATAATGGAACAAATGGTGTGATTCTTTTGATGATTTCTTTGTGAGGAAAATCTAGGACGTTTGAGCTCTGACGAGGAGCCGTTCATCACCCAATCTTCTTCCACGAGGGAGGATTCGGATTCCGAGTGGCTAATGTCGGAAACGTCGTCGGAAGGCTGAACGACGTGAGTCTTGTTGTAATCTCTGTCATCATTAGTGCGATCGTGCAATTTCGAGTATTCTTCCAAATAGGAATTTGACGCTTCTCGATCGAAGGCTTGCGCAGAAGATGTGTCAAGCCCCTCGCTTGTGGAAACCTTACCATCATGGACGCCCGTAACATCGACACCGACCGAAGCAGCACCCAGCAAATCGGAATCGACAACGGCGACACTGTCCTCCAAGGAAACCGACAGCTTGTTGTTGGAATCGACGCTCCTGCTGCAACTGTTCGTGCTCATGTCGGCGTCGCTGCTCCTCCGGCGCCGAGAAACCTTTTCATGGGGGGAAGCATTATTTTGTCTGAGTTGGATTCCAGGTTCGAAATGATGGGACCCTAGCTTACGATCGCAGGATTTGCGTGTCATGGTTTTACCCTTAAGCTTTGGGCCCTTGGTCCTCGGGAGAGACTCCGGACAGAAAAAAATTATTCACCAAAATCCGAAGTTGATGCCTTACAAGGATGGAGAGAAGTTCCACACTCTCAAACACATAAAATAATATGATTCGCACACATAATTTTGCATTGCACTTCTCAATTGTTCCGCACCCAAGGAGGTGAAGTGTGTCCGAAATGCATATTTTTCCGGAACGTCGTACCATACTTAGTGTATTTTAGGGTTAATATCATTGAAGGCAATAAATGTGATAGTCTCATATACAGAATCTCACCTCTTTTAAACATTTTTGTTGTTGTGCCAATAAACACCGATTTCGTGGAAGAATTCATTTCTATTTACACACTGTAAAATACCGTGCTCCAGGCACATTTTTGTTCTCCTTAAACCCTTTTTCCCGTCTAAATTTCATGACCAATAAATGGCCTCTATGCTAGGATCCCAGTTCATAATTCCTCTTGGTTCAAAAATTATGGCTAGTTATTAAATTAGTTACCACACCACCTTGCTTTTTTGTGGCTTGCATATTTATGTAGTAATTTCTCCTTGAAAATGATGTTTCCTTCCTTCCCACCACCAAAACATTTTGTTCCCACTGTGGTAATCATCGCGAATTACAAAGGGCGCACTTGTGATGGGTACCCCTTTGGCCTTGCAATGCACTGCTGTTGGCAAGGACCATACACGGGTCCGGTGAATTCTTGCATCTGCCGGAAATGGCACCGGAGAAACGCGCGGCTTGTTTTTATTTTCCATGATGGGGGAACACATTTGCAAAATGTTTTGAGGACATAAACTAATTTTTTTGACAATAACATGTTGGCAAGACGCAATTTTTACAGTAGCTATTTTGTTATGAAATATTTTCCAAGTTGGACTTTTTATGCAATTGTTTTGGATCAGCAGGAACCGGGATTTTTTGTAAATATAGTAAGTATAATAAAAAAGAAACACAAGAAAATATATCTTTTCTTGATATTGCACAGACAGACATTCATGAAAATTATGTAGTAACTACGTACAAGTCTCCAACATGGCAAGTTATAGTAAGTCATCGAACTCAAAGAACTCACAGAACTCACAGAAACTCACTGAAATGCACAGAAATGAACAGAAACTCAGAGAAGCTTGCAGAAACTCACAGAGTGACATGAGCCAAGTATCTACAATTCCCATGATGTAGGGATGGTCCAAAACATGGCCCTAAATCAGGACACAAGGATTGTCCTCTTCACTTTGTATAGTATAAATGAAGTACAAACCCTAAGATGTCAGTTTCTGAGAAAACAATATCCAAACATACATACCTGTCCAGAATATTTCTCAGAAACAACATAACCAAAGAAGGGATTTCTTTCTCAACTGTTGGCAGTTGAAAAAAAGGACTGTCAGTTGAGAGAAAGGTTGAGTCTTGCGTCTGCCACAGCATGCAGCCAATCTCTGTGAGAACTGGTTATCATATAATTAACATTATAATACATGAGGACTAACAATTTGCAGTCCTCAGTTTAAATCATTTAAATAGTTCAGTAGAAATAAATTCCAATCATCTGGAAAACTATCGTAGTTTTCCTACTTCCAACTTTGTATCATGAAACTGCTTATGTCATAATCATACATTAACAACCATGCATCTTAGTGTTGACTTACATACTCAGCTAGTTGTGGTGAGCCTGACTCACAAGCCGAGACATCATCAGAATAACCCAGACATGTCAATATGGCCATGTTCCCAGCTGACACAGATATACTCCACTCCATCTAGCAGAGTAGAGTGAGATGCACATAGGGTGCACTCGTAAAAAAGACCACTGAGTGATGCATACATGCGCACGTGGAACACTAATTAGTAGGAGCACATAGGTGCCCTTCAACAAGAAAAGACCACTGAGTGTCACATACATTTGCATGTGGCACACTAATTAGTAGGAGCACATAAGCTCCCTCTTGCAAAAAAGATTACTAGTGACACATCCATGTGCATGTGGCACATAAGTTACGAGAAGACCACTTAGTGACTCACATGGCATATTTTAGAGCACATGGTACTCAGTACCATGCTCAATATTGCCCTAAGATTTTTTTCCATGAACAGGGTATTACCGTTTTAATTTGACAAAAAAACACAAATAGGATAATTGTTAAGCTTAAATCTGAAGTTACGTGTTTTTAACTAATACCACAGTAACATAACGGAGTACAACAACTATAATACATAAGTGACATATGTGTATGGTACAAAAAAGAGTAACCTCTAGGGCCTAGATGACCCTGAAATATTTTCTACAGCCTAAATTGGCAAAAAAGACAATCCTGTGACCCTCAAGTGGTGTCCATAAAGCAAATATGACCGCACAATCTCACTTGAAGTTTTTGTACTTCAAGTAGGTTTAAAATCCCAATTTAATCTGCTTTTCAGGTGAATTCTAGTCCCAAAACAAATTTTGGCAATGGGAGTATAAAACAACCTTTGGTCAGGCATTGGTTCACTCAGAACTCAACATCGAGTACGACAGTTTGTCATGTACTTTGAAGTCACCCGATGGATTTTTTGATGGGCAAATAGTGCCCAAGATCAATTTCCCGGGATCTCAAGCAAATCCTTGGTACCTGAACAGCCTGTTCAAGTGGTATGAGTTTGCATCAGCCCCACCAACATGGGAGCATGATACGGCATAGCCTGTTTGATCCACATGATTGCAAAACAGCCTTTGTGATTGCAATCACAACAAAAGGACTGCATGCAATGTGACTAGGCCCTTGTGGTCAAGCGTGAAATCAAGAAGATAAGCCTAGGAGTATAAGGTTGTAACACTTTCTCAAATCGGTGACATGCATTAATGACAACATGCAGTCAAAAATCTCTGGACTCAAATCATGGGGGTGCATCTTGGGTCAACAAAATGACTATGGATTGGTTCCCTGATTGAGAAGGTACCTTGTTGATGGGCCATCTGTCTAAATTCACCTGAATTTCGAATTTGCTTTCAATCATCAAACAAATGTGGCATGTTTTCAGCAGGACAACATGCAACTCCTCAAGTTTCTCACAAATCTTGTGATAACAATAGAGGAAAGATTAAGAAAAGATGAGAATTGTTCTTAAACTGCTTCCCTTTGCACCTGAAGGCCCAAGAGCTGCACAAGAAAGAGATTTTAAAAAATAGTGAAAGGCCAAAAAGGCTGAGAATAGTCTGGTGCCTCCTCTGGTAAGAGATAAATTAATATATAGCTCAAAAATATTAATAAATCAAACCTTGTTAGGTTCCATACCCCTAACATAGAGTAGCTACAGTGACATTGGAGCCAAAAAGGACTTGTTCCTGGGCATCCCTCATGTTCAAAAAATGGGAACTTTCTTATGTTTTCCCTCCCCAACTAGGTAGGTGTCAAAGTCTTGACATACAAATGATGGTGTGCTTCCTACAAGTAAAAGAGGGCAAAGTCTTATGGAAAGAGTTAAGTAACTCAGAATGACTGTGCCAGCATATAACTATAACCATAGTCTTGATCACCACCATGACAGAGTCCAAAATTGTTCCAGATTTTTGAACAAAAATAACAATATGATTCAAATCATCATGCCAGTGAATATCATTAATCTGCTAAAACTGTGAACCAGGTTTGCATCAACACCCAGGACACAATAGGCATGCACAAGGTGACTGCTTGAGCACAAGTCTTCTTGAGCCACACCGCTCTTACAGCATTGACCTAACAACTCCATTGCAATACTCTTCTACGGTATCAATACATAGTAGACATTCCAAGCCATGTCAAAAGGAATAGTTGATACTAGCACACGCTACAAGCTCAGTTACAAACATGTTACTGCAGTCTCTCAAAGCCATCCGAAACTGTTAGATTCAGCTTTGGTGATTGTAATAAACCCCTGTCTTCCTCAACTTTTCAAGATAAGGATAGTCTATACCAACTAAAGACAGAGCATGTCAGTAAACAAAAAAGTAGACATAAAGAGAGAAAAATAATACCTCAAGGACAGGAGTGTTTAGTTAACAGTCATCATCAGAATTGGCAAATTGAAGACATGCTTACTGTACAAAAAATGGTTCTTGACAGAAGTAAAAGGGACACCAAGTTAGGAAGCTGTCCAAGCTCAAAGAACCAGTGCAGTAATGCAGTTGTTGACAATGTTCACATCTGCAACATTAAAAGACTTCAAAATAAGTCTGACAATCACTAGTCTGGATACTGATGCATCTGGAAGCTGTGTATGTCTACACAATATGGGGCAGGTCACGTCCTCCTCACGTCAAGTAGTCAACATTGAATTCTCAGGTTCTCCATGTGCTTCACTTGCACATCAATGGGAGCTAATAATAGCCATATGGTTCTCCACATGCTTGGATGGCCAGCTTAAAAAATTAGGTTGGTCTCACCAAGTAGCAAATCAGGTTTGGTCAACCCGATTGAACCTCTGCATAAAAGACTATAAGGGCCAGAGAAATACCCCAGTGCAATGTATCAAAAGCCGATCACACCTTGCTGAACAATCACTCATACAAAGGTATCAAAGCTAATTGGTGATACCAGTTCATCAAAGACTTTTGAGCAATACACCGTGATAATCCCACCTCTTTCACAGAGAACTGAAAGAGGAAGTATCATGTCAGGAAGACCACTATCATGGTTCACAAGACAAAGTGCAACAAAGAGGAATCTTTATTGTAAGACTTGTAGTTTTAAAACACAAGTAAAAAGCTACCCAGCCCTTGTATTGAGAGTATGCTTGCATTCTTGTAAAGCATCTTGCAATGCAGAATGCATAGACACAGGCACCAAGATTGAATCCTTGGCTATTTCATTTATTTAGATTCAAATATGGGTCTGTGAAAAACTAGATTGTATGTCAAACACAAAAAAACATTCAGTGTTTGATTCTGCATTGTGATGTTCTGATGGGTTTACCTTCAGAAAACTCCATCAAAAATAAACACGACATCCAGTCAGTAAGGAAGGAGATAGCCACCTTCCTAGTATAAGTCTCTTTTTGGAGAATAGACTAACGGATAGCCAATGGTAGTGACCAAAGCTGAATGTTGGTGTAGCTTTTGTTGGACAAAAACCAAACCAGCAGCACTACTAGATAATGACAAGTAAAAAAATAACAAGGTGGAATGGTGCTGTGGGGTTGTTTAGGTTGTTTCCAAATTGGTTTTATGAGGTTAATTGACTACAAAAATGATTTGGTGA